>PVKP010011886.1:0-60022 GCA_004027715.1 Plecturocebus donacophilus | reverse complement strand
AAAAAAAAAAAAAAAAAAAAAAGTAAGAATACTTTTCCATGTGAGGCAGTACAATCATGAGGGTTGGGAGTGCAGGCTCTGGAGCCAAACTTCCTGGGTTTACATCCCTTTCCTGCCACTTGCCAGTGCCAGCTGTGTGGTCTTCGGCAGGTCACCTAACCTCTCCATGCTTCAACTTTCATCCTTTGATAGCTTGGATATCTGGATGGCAATGTGCCAAATCACATGCCTTTCCTACCAAACAACTTGTTAATTAAGAGCGCTTAACATGTGCAAAATACTTAAGCAATGCTTTCTTAATTAGTCAGCGTTCTCCTTTGCAAACTGGCGCTAACCACTCTGCCTCGCAGCAATAAGATTTCCTGGAAAGCCAGTGGAAGGTTACAGAGTGGAAAGAAAGCAGGAGTGCCCAGTCTGGGCTGGGAGTTGAGGATGCTGTGGTGGCAGGCAGCAGAAGCCACGCCTAGGTCACTCTTGGGACTTTCTGGTGCTCAGAGCGCCCGTGCAACTGGGAGGCAACTGACTTCCAAACATTCCTCCTGTGCTGACAGCTCCAAGATTCCGAGTCCTGGAGGCAAGGATATTTGGCTAAGTTTCAGGCATAGCTCTTCCTGCCCTCCTCCCCACACTGTATCAGGAGTGGGTAAAAGATATATCTGATCCCCTTGGTTTCCATAACAGGAGGTGGCAAGGGAAAGTAGGCACTGGGATCTGTCTTCTTGCCAAGATTACATAAAATGGAGAATTCCATCCGTAGGAACATGTGGTGCTTAGAGTGGAGGTGTGTGGATTCTGGGCAGTCAAAACACACACACACACACACACACACACACACACACACACACACACACATCTTTGCTAAATTTGTATAAGACTTCAAATTTCTCTCAATAGCCCCATGAGCAGTGTTGTGCTGGTTAATCTAACAACTGCCTCCCTGGTCCTGATTTGTAGCATTTGTCCATTTTCTCAGGGAGAACCCACTCATCATGGCTAATTTCAGGCTACCAACATGACAGCACTTAACACAGCTGGGAAGAGATATGCAGTAACATACCACTATGCAGCATCTTTACCACACAGCTACAACGGATGTAAATAACCTCAAGTGCACAGACAATAGTGAAATGTAGTACTGAGGTTGGTGCAAAGGCAATCACGGTTTAATTGCAATTTAAAAGGTATTAATTACCTTTGTTGTTAACAGAAATGTAGTTTCTGTAATTTAATTTTTAATAATAGCTGGAATTTAGCAATTGGTTTACAAAATTTAACCATCAGCTCCTGTGAGTCCTTACGAGCAAGCTCCAGCATACCATTGCCTATGAAGTGGATCAATACAATGTTATTGAGAGAGAGAGACAAAGAGAAAATGAAAGGAAGATTATTTACGCTTATACAGGAAGATGTTTGGGTGGAGAGGCCCAGGCCCTGGAAATTTCGTACAGTACCTTGTAACACTGGAGACCCTTGGTAATAAAGTAACAACAGTATCTGACATTTATATAGCAAAGCACGTTTTTATTTAACGTTTATGAATTTTTGAGCCTCATAACAAATCCAAGGGACAGAGAAACAAGGCATGTTACAGATGAGGGGACTGAGAGTCACCGAGCAAAAGTGACCCCTGACAGGTGGAGCTGACACTAGAATCAGGTCCCTGAGACTTCCAGTTCACACATTGTTTTCATACCACCCTGTCTCTTTGAACCCCTGTCATCCCTGGGGCAGCCACTTATTACAATCTGGGATGCTGTAAGGCCTCCTCCCCAGAATTCAGTCCAGGAAGCAGTTCTGTATCTTCATAAATAAAGAATAAAATGAAGCTGGGCCCACAAATGGGCAATGATAACTGGCTGTATTAGCAGCTGTCACAGCCAACCCCAAGATGGGCCCCAGTGATCCTTACTCCTTGGCGTTCATGTCCTTGGATTCCTACACTGAATAGGGCTGACCTGTGTGACCAGTAGGATAATGCAGAGGTGATGACATGTGACATGATTTGTTCTGGGGGAAGCCGGCAGCTGTGTTGGAAACACCCATGGAAGGGAACTGAGGCCTCCCACCAACAACCAGCCCTACCTGGTAGCCAGTGAGTGAGCCACTCTGGAAGTGGATCTTCCACCTCCAGGCAAGCCTTCAGCTGAGGGCAGACCTGGCTGACACCTGAACGGAACCTCATATGAATCACCCCGCCAGTGCTCCCACATTTCAGAGCCACAGAAACTGTGAGAGATGATCAATGTTTACGTTGTTTGAAGCCACTAAATTTCGGGGTAATTTTTTAAGCAGTAATAGATAACACTGAATTGCTTTCAAAGCTGCACGATATGGGTTTTGGGTCACATCAACCAGAGAGATAAAGGCATGAGGGACTCAAGAAACACTTTGAGTAAATTTGTTTTCCTCTTTTCACCAACGAAATTGAATTTGAGGCCAATATTTGAAAGCTTTGTACTATATAACTTCTGAAATACATTTTATTCTTAATGCGTTTCCAAATGACCTGTTGTCCATAGAAAAGTACACTCAACACTGAATGCTTCTGCTACTCTGAAAAGCAAGACAGCTCGAAGTGGAATTCACTCGGGCACCTCATAGCACGAAACCATCTCATAGCCTTTCAGACCCTATCTTCACTGTCACCTTTCAATCTTTTGGGTCTCTGGGCCACGGCATTCCCTGCCCTTTCGGAAAGCAGGAATGGAGGGATACAACGAAATAAATTAATTGGGAAGGGAGGGGGCTAGGGGCCTACCGGATGGCGGTGGAACTTTAAATCATTTACAAAACACCAGTCCCGATCTCCTCTGGGAGACTGAGCTGTTACCTCTTCACCCGGCGTCCCTGCCCGCGGAAGTTCGCTCCTGGGGAAGTCGCTCGCGTCCTCAAGAGCACGGGAGAGGATCTCGGCGAAGCGGAAGGCTCTGGTGCCAGCTGGGAGAGTCGGCGCCGGATTTCCTCAGCTCCTTGGCGCGTTTCCTCGGAGGCGGGGGAGGCCGAGCACGGACCCCGGAGTCCGCGCCCAAAGCGGGGCGCCTCGCTCGGGGCGGGAGCGCGGGGAGGTGGGTGTGCGGGCGGCGCGCTCGGCCTCCAGCTGCAGCCCGCGCGGAGCGCGCAGTGCCAGCGAGCGCCGGCGTCTCCAGCATGGAGTGGGAACTCAACTTGCTGCTCTACCTGGCGCTCTTCTTCTTCCTGCTCTTCTTACTTTTCCTCCTGCTCTTCGTGGTCATCAAGCAGCTGAAGAACTCCGTGGCCAACACGGCCGGGGCACTCCAGCCCGGGCGCCTCTCGGTGCACCGCGAGCCTTGGGGCTTCTCTCGAGAGCAAGCGGTGTGACCCGAGTGCGGGCACTGGCGGGAGGGCACCGAGCTGCGCGGGCTCTGGGCTGGTCTCCGCCTCGATTCTCCATCCTCGCGGCCTCCCAGCTTCCAGGTGCGGGTCTCGGCGGCTCTGACGGGTCCGTTCCGGCGTGAGGCGCCGGGACCCGCGTCTCCGCTCCTGTGGGGGGCCGGGGGCTGCCAGCGCGTTCGGGTGGCAGGGGCGGTGGATGTATGCATTTCTGGGCCGAGCTCTTCGGGAGGGACCCCAAGCTGTTCCAGGGCTGGGAGAAATAGCTAAAAGAGAATTCGCCCTTTGGAGACGGAATGAGTTTGGACATCTGCAAGCTCTTCTCAGTCCAACTGCATTTCAGTTATACCCAAGGAGTGGAAAACTAAATTATTCAGACAATTCAGTTCAGCCACTTTCGAACAAAATTGAAGGTTAACCTGAATACCCACATTTTTGAGAAAGAGTGTGTGGGATTTGGGACGGCTGGCATGAGGAAAAAGAGCGCACTTGAAGTATTTTAAATATTGCTTTACATATGTTTGCTCTTTGGGAGATGGTAAATGGAGTTCATCTGGTGCTGCTGGGGTTGGGGGCGGAGGAGAGAAGGTTCAGTGGTCCATTTGGAGGGAGGAATCCCTTCCTCCTGCTGATCCTTACTCAAATTCTAGCCACCAACCACGGTGAGTGCCTGTGGATGGCTGTGCAGGGTGGGTTTTGAATCTGGGACAGCGGAGGGTGAACGCTACAGTGAGAGTCATTTGGCAGATGCCTTAGGGTTAGCCGGTATGTGAACTTTTGGGTGATGGCATGGAGGGCCGGCTAAGAGAGGTACTGTTTGCCTAGTGTAGGGAAACAGGGAAAAGGAGGAAGCGAGGAAGCGGGTCTGTGGTTTCAGGTTAAATTACTAGAGCTTTTGTAGAAGATGGGCGGGCAGGAGCAAACTCGAGCACCAGTATGCCCTAAGTACGCTCTGGGTAATGTTAGTTTGGGAAATAACTTTGTCCTTCAGAAGCTTTTCCCTAGATTTATGTTGCCTCTCTTTCTAGAGCCTAGAGCCTCTGCCCTAGACTGGTGCATAGAGGACCACAGCTGCAATAACAGTTTGGGCCTGCCAAGAGACGGCTGGAACAGGAGAGGGAAGCTTTCTGCAAATGGTAAGTTGGGAATGACACATGGTTTCACGTTGACCTTAGTTATGACTAAACTTCTAAAGATCCTGGGCCTAAAAAAGTGTAGGTTCAGGATGGGGGAAATGGGTACAAGGAATGAAAGGACTCTCTCCCACTCAAAACTGGTGAGCTTCTACCAGAAGCACAAAGCCACACTGACTCCTAACTTATTGCAAGAATCAGTGTCTCAGTAGAGGATTGTGGAAATTTAAATGAGATGTCAGGAGTGTTTGCAATTTTAATAATCATTCTGCTCTTTTGAAAGACAGTGCAAGGATTCTTGGGTTGAAATATGTGATGCAGATATACATGGTCTTCAGTAAGGGAAGATTTGGGTTTAGTCATGTTAGTGTGGGATAAACAAAGTCATAACTATAGAATTGAAAATACTAATTTTAGACACAAAGAAAGACCATGGAGAGAGGCTAAAAACCATGAAATACTAAAGTTTGCCTAAGTTGATTATATAAAAGTGAAGTGTAAGACAATTATTTTAATGCTTCAAAGGAAAAACAGTCTCAGGTGAATAATTTTGGCCCAAGACATCAATAATTTCCCACATTTTCTATTTCACTTTCCCCAAATAGACCTGTTCTTAATGAAATAAGTGGTTTGCTTTAATTATTATAGTATGAACAAACTCTCACCTCTTTATCAGAGTTATAGTAAGACTTGATTTGAATTCCCAGTTTGAATTCCCCGAATCAATTGCAATGATTCTGTATTGTGCTTTGAACAATAGTTCTCTAATTGGTTGGTATCTCTGCACGGGCATTTAGTTAAAGGGTTGTATGGTTAATATGGACATTGAAGATGAGTGTGGGAATAATTAATTAGCAATTACAGTTGTTTGTGAGGATTGAAAACAATCATTTCACACTTTAGAATAACCAGAATGCAAATTATTTTAAGCACATGCTTGGCTTCTTGAGTTTGCAATCCTTTAATCTTCCTAGCAGCACCACTGGTATCCAGAAATTTAACCTGCCCATGATTCTTCCTAGACAGGAGACTATCAAGAAGTCAGGGTGAGTAGTTTGCTGCCATCTCAGTATTAATCCAGTCTCTCAACTGGTTCTACTGACTCCGGTTCCTAAGAAAGGAGGGGTGCCTTCCTAACTTGTGTCCAGTGCCATTTTATAACCTCCTTGTAATCAAATTCATTAATGACTAAGTTCCCATTTATCTAGCCCACAATGAATATTTATTCCTATTACTCAACCTCTGCTTGGAACTTGACTCTAAGCTCTGGGAATTAAGGTAACTCACATTTGCTGTTAGATCTTGCTGCTGTTGATCTCCTGTCCTACCCTTGCTTTGTTGGAGACTCTGCCTTTGAAACTTTGACACCTGTAGATGAGCCATCTTTTGCTATTTATTTATTCAATCATCATTTCTCCAAGATCTGACATAGACCAATCTCCCAAATTAGAACTACTTTCAAACTCACATTTTTGGCTACCTTTATGACTTTTTGGCTTAGATCGAATACTCTGACACCCACAATGGTCTAGGTTCCAGGCTTCTAAATGTTGGCTACTCCGTCCCCTGACTACCCCCTGTTCTGACAATTGCTATGTGCCATGTCTATTTTTAAAGACTGTATAACTATGAGCTAGACATTAAAGCACTTGAAAAGTCAAGAACATTTAAAATAACTGCTTATTATATAAGTGTAACTTGATTATAGAAGATTCCTATGTTTTATTTTCAATAAAAAGGTTTTTAGTGATTCTTCAGCAATGTTAGAAGCTGACCTGAATTTCTTACATTATAAGGAAATGAGCCATAATTCTATTATGTAATATTTGTCTTCTATTTCAAATGTTATTATTTCATCATTGTTTCTAAATTTCAGCTGTTCAAAATGACTTCAGATCTTATCAGGACAATCTTGGTTGTTGCACTAATTTCCAAACTTACAAGTGCATGGATCTGCAGTTCTACTTGGCAAGACAACCATTTTAAGTTGAATGAGAATGACACACTCACACCTGCAAAATCTAAAATGTCTAATAAAGTAGATTCCTATGTCTGAACTTCAATTTTAGGGCACAGCTGTAGATGCAGAACTGATGCCATCTGGTGTGATTCTACAGAATAAGAGAGAAAATTTACCCAGAGTGTGCCATGCACTGGCTTTTCTGGGAATGGCAAGGTGCCAGGATTTGTTTTTGGTTCACTTGCAGGGGTGGAAGCTTGGAACTAGGTGAGTACAAAATATGCAATACTCTATTTTTAGTTTGACATTCCATATTTCCAATTTGTCTATAGTTTCAAAATCAGTGCAATAGAGTTACATTTTAAATGGCCAAAATGTTAAAGATTGTAAATGGTTAAACCATTTAGAATAGTAGGAAATGTTTGTTTTTTTTTGTAAGTCACACTTACTAGAGACTTTTAGAATACTGAAGATACTAATGTAATACATAAGGTACCTACACCATGCTGTAGTTTTTTAAAAACTTTGACAGCTATTCTGAGGTATTTGTGCATATTTAAGCTAAATCCACAATTAAAACTTTATGATCATTAGAATGTCACTGTCAGGTGTCAGTGTCACATACAAAGGAAGGTTAAGAATTGAGTTGTAAATCTTTGATGTAGTTTTTTTCTTGTTTGAATCAGTGAAATAAATTTCTCAGTCCTCCATTTTTTATTTTGTCTACACAAAATAAATAATGTTATGGGTTAATAATGATCTGATTAAGTGTCTGAGTCAAGAGCATCTTCCCATACAGGAAGCTGGATTATCAGAAGGGCATTTAAACCCAGTAATCAGAACCTAATAGGCATGCAGAAAAGCTTTCTGATGGATTAAGGTTAAAAAAACTGCCTTATTTTCCTTAATAGTAGCCACTTTATTTAATGAGCCTGAACATTTCTGCCATTCTTGGTCTGTATAGACAGATCCTGAAGACATGGGTGGGTTGGAGCTAAAACCTTTATATGTGTCTCTTGTTTTATTAATATGACTCTGAAGTTACTTGACTTTATTGAATAGGTACAGATTCTTCAAGCAAGATGTCTTTTTCTTTCAGATGGAAATCATACTTTCCTATTGGGAATCAAGATGAATTGTTATCTTGATAATCAAATAGGAAGTTTTGGATTGAACAGTCGCTTAAACAAATTAGAGGCTTTGTTCTTTTCTCACGGAACAAGGAGGTTAGAGGCAGGCAGCTGCTGGTGTCGGTTCAGCGGCTCACGGGTGTCAGGCTTAATTAAGGTGGCTGCTGAGATTCCCTTGGCTTTTTCCTCCAGGTTCCAAGATGGTCCCTGCAGCTCCCCACAAGAAGGAGGGAGCCCACAGAGAAAACAAGCCATGCCAGTTCAAATCCACTTCCTTTTAAAGAGCTTCCTCAGCACCCCAATAACTTTTGCCTTCATCTCATTGGCCAGAACTGTGTCATTGGCTACTGCTATCTGCAAGATTGTCTGAGAAATGCAGGTTTTGTTGCTGGATATATAACTGCCTTTCACAGAAATCCAGTTTCTCTTGATAAGGAAGAAGATGGTGGTGGATCTTGGGAAGACAACTAACAATTTATGCCCTGGTTACAAAACACAATTGCAGAGGAGCATGAAGTTCAAAAAGATCAAAACTGCAGTCCCTTCGCAACTGGCAAAGCTCCAAGCAGCACTGCTTCCCTCTGAAAGAGTGAGCAGAGTGAAGGCATATCCGGTTTTCTCACAAAACACTTGAGGGAACTGACCTTCTCTCTCAGCCAGTATTCTTGTCACACATCAGGATTTTCTAGAGGGCTCTGGGTACCTGCACACTTCCTTGGTGACCATAACCTCTTAATGGAGGGTTGGTATAAGATAAAGAATGTTCTGCTGTGCTGCTCCCTCATCTGCATCGTTTCTCTCCTCCCTAATTTTCCTGTCAGTTATATTTTGGTGGAGTCTGGGTTTGTGTATTTGATTCCTATAAAAAGACCATCACTTTCATGCATGGAGGAGGGGAATCTTTGCAAAGAAAGTCTACCTTACTCCCTTCTGTGACTCTACCACCAATCTAGGAATATCCTGGGAGAAGAATTGCCTCTCAAAACTGCTTCCATAAGCAGCCTACATCCTAGCTAAGCAAAGAAGAAACACTTCCCACATCCAGGGCTGTCTAAAAGAACTTTCTGTGATGACAGAAATGTTCTATATCTGCAGTGTCCAATATGGTAACCACTAGCCACGTGTGGCAAGTGAACACTTGAAATGCAGCTATTGTGACTGAGGAAGTAAAATTTAAATTTTGTTTAATTGTAATTAATTTAAATTCAAGTAGCCAAATGGGGCCACTGGCTATGATATCAGATAGCACAGCACACTTTATTCTCTTTCTTGTATTGTAGAACCAGCTGGGAGACGTGTGGGCCAGTCATGGGCTTGATGTCTCATGGTCTTCACTATTTTACCTTGAAAGAATGGTATTTGGTATTAAATTCAAGATGTTAACTTGACAGCTATATATTGCACATATTCCTGTATAGTGAATGGAATGGTCTCCTGGGAATAGGTTCCGTGATTGATTTTAGTGATAACTGGTCATGAAGAAATGGCCATATTGCTCCACTTCATCTTCCTAGTGACTATTATGTGTTCCTAGTCAGAGTGACTCAGCAGAGATTATTTTGTTCTCTTGTGCAATTTATTCTGTGTCATTTTATTTTTGTAATATTGTGGCAGCTAAATGATTATTCTGTGTATGTTTTTCAAAATATTAGGTGGCTTATATTTTTTAAAACGCTATGAAATAAACTATGTTAACACAGTTTTTAATGTGGCTTTTTATTGGTGAGTTATTATTATCAAACTTTGTTAATGGTTAATTAGAAAGAGATTCATAGATAAAAATATTTATTTTGCCGGGTGCTGTGGCTCACACCTGTTATCTCAGCTCTATGGGAGCCTGAGGCGGGCGGATCACGAGGTCAAGAGATCGAGACCATTTTGGCCAGCATGGTGAAACCCCGTCTCTACTAAAAATACAAAAACTTAACTGGACATGATGGCGTACATCTGTAATTCTAGCTACTTGGGAGGCAGAAGAATAGCTTGAACTTGGGAGGCGGAGGTTGCAGTGAGCTGAGATTGGGCCACTGCACTCCAGCCTGGGCGACAGAGCAAGATTCAAAATTAAAAAAAAAAAAAAGAAATAATTATTTTTATGTTAAATTCACTTTTTAATGGGCAAATCTATATGCCAATTAATGTTATCTTCTTGAAATATTAAATGATTCTTTCATATATTCAGAGTTTTGATAAAATATGAGGGTGGTATAGCATTACTGGATTAATTCTTTTCTCAGGTATCTGGTTGTTTCATCACACTGAGCATCACTTGGACCTTATTTCTCTACAAGGGTCCTGTTTTGGGTTGTTTGTCTTTTCTTTTGTTATCGTGTTATAGGAATTTTTGATATCTTCTGGAAACTAGTCCTTTATCAAATATACATGCTTTGAGAATATTTTCTCCTACTTTGTGGCTAGCCTATTCATTTTCTTTCTTTTTTTTTTTGAGGTGGAGTCTCGCACTGTTGCCCGAGCTGGAGTGTAATGGTGCAATCTCGGCTCACTGCAACCTCTGCCTCCGAAGTTCAAGCGATTCTCCTGCCTCAGCCTCCCGAGTAGCTCAGATTACAGGGGCCTGCTACCACACCCAGCTAAGTTTTTGTATTTTTAATAAAGATGGGGTTTCACTATGTTGGCCAGCCTGGTCTCGAACTCCTGACCTCGTGATCTGCCCATCTTGGCTTCCCAAGGTGCTGTGATTACAGGCTTGAGCCACCATACCAGGCCTTAAAGTTTAATTTATCCACTTTTTTCTTTTATGTTGACTGCTTTCTGTGTCCTAAGAGACTTTTGCCTCTACTGTGTCACCAAAGATATTCTCCTGTGTTTTCTTCTAAACTAGAAACTTTATAGTTTTAACTTTCACTAGGTCTATTATCAATAATAATTAATTTTTGCCCTGGCCCTGTGGCTCACACCTATAATCCCAACATTTTGGGGGGCTGAGGCGAGTGAATCACCTGAGATCAGGAGTTCAAGACCAGCCTGGCCAACATGGTGAAACCCTGTTTCTACTAAAAATACAAAAATTAGCCAGGTATGGTGGAGGATGCCTGTAATCCCAGCTACCTGGGAGGCTGAAGTGGGAGAATCACTTGAACCCAAGAAGTCGAGGCTGCAGTGAGCCAAGATCATTCCACTGCATTCCAACCTGGGCGACAGAGTGAGACTCTGACTCAAAAAAAATTGGTTTTTGTGTATGGTATGAGGTGAAGATTGAGGTTCTTTATCCCCCATGTAGAAATAATGTTTCTGTTTTTGTTTTTTTTGTTTGTTTGTTGAAAAGACTTTCCCCATTGGATTACTTTGGCATCTTTGTCAAAATCAAATAACCATGTAAGTGTGGATCTCCTTCTGGTTTCTCTGTTCTGTTCCATAGGGCCAACCTTACAGCATTCCCACAGTCTCTTGATTACTGCAAGTTTTATTGTGAGTCTTGGTATTCACCATAAAATATTATGAATTTGAACCTTTATAATAAACTCCTACTCTAAGGCTGGGTTTACACACACTAAGAAGCTTGAGTAGTTTTGTTGAAGGTGGTTCAAATTCATTTTAAAAAACCATGCTTCCTTTATGCCTGCTCCTAGATCCATGGAAAATCAGAGTCTACATCTGGGGTAGCTCTTGGTCAAGAGGTATGCCCTCAGGTTTCAACCTATCATGGCAAACAAACTATATGCATGTTATTTTTACTTTGCTTTTAAAAAAATTTAACCATTATTGTCTATTAATCTATTCAACAAATACTTATTGAGGATCTACCTGGTACCAGGCACAAGTCTGGTTACTTAGGCAGTATTAGTGAACAACAACGAAACAATGATACCTTCCCTATCATGGAGCTTACTTACCTTCTGCACATATGGTTGTCCCTTTTTAACTGCTCTGTAGTATTTCATGTGTAAAAAAGCATAATTTACTGAGCCAATTATTTGTTAATGGTCTTTTAGTTGTTTTCAGGCTTTGCTACTACTGACAATAGTACATAATCTTTGACATAAATCTTTGATCAATATGTGCATATATCTACAGGATAAACTTTTAGATGTGGACTATTTAGGCAAGTACATTTTGTAAAAATTTGTTATTGAAACTTGAAACATAAAATAGAGGGAATATTCCTTCAAATTTTATTCCTTCAAAATATTCCTTCAAAATTTATTCTCATTGATTATTTTAAAACTTTATTGATTTGTTTTTTTAATAGATTTCATAACTGAGGGGAAGTTTTCAGGTTATAGAATAATTGAGTTGAAACTACAGAAAGTTCCCACATATCAACCCCACATTCCCTGACCCACACTTCGTTCCTTCTATTCCTGTTAAAATATTTTTTTTTTTTTTTTTTTTGAGACAAAGTTTCAGTCCCTTGTTGCCCGGGCTGCAGAGCAATGGTGCGATCTTGGCTCACTGCAACCTCTGCCTCCCATGTTCAAGTGATTCTCCTGCCTCAGCCTCCTGAGTAGTTGGGGTTACAGGCATGCACCACCATGCTTGGATACTTTTGTATTTTTAGTAGAGACGGGGTTTCACCGTGTTGGTAAGGCTGGTCTCAAACTCCTGATCTCAGGTTGTCTGCCAGTCTCGGCCTCCCAAAGTGCTGGGATTAGTGTGAGCCACTGCACCTGGCCTAAAATCTTTTAGTAGCATGTTACATTTGTTACAATTGATGACGCATATTAATACATTATTAACTAAAGTTTACAGAGTTTACATTAATGTTCCCTCTTGATGTATGTTCTATAGGTTTTAGCAAATGTACCATGACATGCATCTACCATTACCGTATCACATAGAATTGTTTCACTGCCCTAAAAATCACCTGTGCTCTACATATTTGTCCCTCCCTGCCTCCAAGTCCCTGGCAACCAACTACTGATCTTTTTACTGTCTCCATAGTTTTGCCTTTTCTAGAATGTCATAAAATGGGAATCATACAGTAAGGCAGCCATTCAGATTGGCTTCTCTCAATTAGTGATATGCATTTAAGTTTCTTCCATGTGTTTTTGTGACTTGATAGCTCATTTCTTTTTATCAGTAAGTAATAGTCCATTGCACAGATGTATGTTATAGGATATCTTGGTTGTTTTCAAGTTTTGGCAATTACGAATAAAGTTGCTATAAACTTTCTCATGCAGGCTTTGCGTGGACATGTTCAACTCATTTGAGTAAATACCAAGGAATATAATTGTTGGATTGTATGGTTAAGACTATGCTTAGTTTGTAAGAAACTGCCAAACTGTCTTCAAAAGTGGCTTACCATTTTGCATTTCCACTAGCAATGAATGAGTTCTGGTTGCTCTCCATCCTCATCAGCATTTGATGTTATCAGTGTTTTGTATTTTAGCCATTCAAATACGTGCCTAGTGGTTTCTTATTTTAATTTGCATTTCTCTAATGATGTATGATGCTGAATATCTTTTCATATGCTTATTTGTCATCTGTGTATCTTTTTTGCTGAGGTGTCTCTTTAGACCTTTGCCCATTGTGTAATTGGGTTGTTATTTTTTTTGTTGTTGTTATTATTGTGAGTTTTAAGCGTTCTTTGTATAACTTGGATATCAGTTCTTTGTCAGATAGGTATTTTGCAAATATTATCTCTGTCTGTGGTTTGTCTTTTTATTCTCTTAACTGTGCCTTTTGCAGAGAAGATGTTTTTAATTTTAATGAAGTTCAACTTAACAATTTGTTCTCTCATGGATCATGCTTTTGATGTTATATCTAAAAGTCATCACCAAAACCCGAGGTCACCTTGATTTTTTTCTTAAGTTATTTTCCAGGGGTTGTATAGTTTTGCATTGTACATTTAGGCCTGTGGCTTGTTTTAAATTAATTTTTGTGTAAAGTGTAAATCTTGTCCAGATTTGTTTCTTTGCATGTAGATGTCCAGTTATTCCAGTACCATATGTTGAAAAGATTCACTGATTTTCTTTTCTTTTTTAAAATTTTACTTTAATTTCCAGGATAAAAGTACAGAATGTATAGTTTTGTTACATAGGTGTACATGTACCATGGTGGTTTGCTGCACCTATCAACCTGTCACCTAGGTTTTAAGACCCACATGCATTAGCTCTTTATCCTCATGCTCTCCCTCCCCTCATCCTCAACTCCCTGACTGGCTCCAGTGTGTGTTGTTCCCCTCCCTGTGTTCATGTGTTCTCATTGTTCAACTCCCACTTATGAGTGAGAATATGTGGTGTTTGGTTTTTGGTTGCTGTCTTAGTTTACTGAGGATGATGGCTTCCAACTTCATCCATGCTCCTGTGAAGGACATGATTTCATTCCTTTTTATGGTTGCATAGTATGGTGTATATGTACCACATTTTCTTTATCCAGTCTATCATTGATGGGCATTTGGATTGGTACCATGTCTTTGCTATTGTAAATAGTGCTGCAATAAACAAATGCTTGTATGTGCCTTTATAGTAGAATGATTTGTATTCCTTTGGGTATATACCCAGTAATGGGGTTACTGGACCAAATGGTACTTCTGGTTCTAGATCTTTGAGGAATCACCACACTGTCTTCCACAATGGATGAACTAATTTACCTTCCCACCAATAGTGTAAAAACGTTCCTATTTCTGCACAGCCTCGCCAGCATCTATTGTTTCTTTACTTTTTAATTAACACCATTTTGACTGGCATGAGATGGTATCCCATTGTGGTTTTTGTTTCGCATTTCTGTAATGATCAGTGTTGTTGAGCTTTCTTTCATGTTTTTTTTGCTGCATAAATGTCTTCTTTTAAGAGGTGTCTGTTCATATCCTTTGCCCACTTTTTGATGGGGTTATTTTTTTTCTTGTAAATTTGGTTAAGTTTCTTGCAGGTTCTGGATATTAGATCTTTGTTAGCTGGTTAGATTGCAAAATTTTTTCCTGTTATGTAGGTTCCTGTTCACTCTGATGATAGTTTCTTTTGCTGTGTAGAAGCTCTTTAGTTTAATTAGATCCCATTTGTCAATTTTGGCTTTTGTTGCAATTGCTTTTGGCATTTTTGTCATGAAGTCTTTGCTCATGCCTATGTCCTGAATAATATTGCCTAGGTTTTCTTCTAGGGTTTTTATGGTTTTGGGTTTTACACATAAGTCTTTAATCCATCTTGAGTTAATTTTTATATAAGGTGTAAGAAAGGGGTCCAGTTTCAGTTTTCTGCATGTGGCTAGCCAGTTCTCCTGGCACTATTTATTACATAGCGAATCCCATTGCTTGTTTCTGTCAGGTTTGTCAAAGATCAGATGGTTGTAGATGTGTGGTGTTATTTCTGAGGCCTCTCTTCTGTTTCATTGGTCTATATATCTGTTTTGGTACCACTACCATGCTGTAGCCTTGTAGTATAGTTTGAAGTCAGGTAGTGTGATGCCTACAGCTTTGTTCTTTTTGCTTAGGATTGTCTTGGCTATGTGGGCTCATTTTTGGTTCCATAGGAAATTTGGAGTAGTTTTTTCTGATTCTGTGAAGAATGTTAATGGTAGTTTGATGGGAATAGCAATGAATCTATAAATTACTTTGGACAGTGTGGCCATTTTGGCAATATTGATTCTTCCTATCCATAAAGATGTAATTTTTTTTATTTGTTTGTGTCCTTTCTTATTTTCTTGAGCAGTAATTTGTAGTTCTCCTGGAAGAGGTAATTTGCATCTCTTGTTAGCTGTATTTCTAAGTATTTTATTCTCTTTGTAGCAATTGTGAATGGGAATTCATTCATGATTTGGCTCTCTGCTTGTCTATTTGTTGGTATATTAGGAATTCTTGTGATTTTTGCACATGGATTTTGTATCCTGAGACTTTGCTGAACTTGCTTATCAGCTTAAGGAGCTTTTGGGCTGAGACAATGGGGTTTTGTAAATATAGAATCATGTCATCTGCAAACAGAGACAATTTGACTTCCTTTCTTCCTATTTGAATACCCTTTATTTCTTTCTCTTGCCTGATTGCCCTGGCCAGAACTTCCAATACTGTGTTGAATAGGAGTGGCGAGAGAAGGCATCCTTGTCTTGTGCTGCTTTTTAAAGTGAATGCTTCCAGCTTTTGCCCATTCAGTATGATATTGGCTGTAGGTCTGTCATAAATAGCTCTTATTATTTTGAGATATGTTCCATTAATACCTTGTTTATTGAGAGTTTTTAACATGAAGGGATGTTGAATTTCATCAAAGGCCTTTTCTAAATCTATTGAGATAATCATGTGGTTTTTGTCATTGGTTCTGTTTATGTGATGGATTACAGTTACTGATTTGCATAGTTGAATCAGCCTTGCATCCCAGGGATGAAGCAGACTTGATCGTGGTGGATAAGCTTTTTGATGTGCTGCTGGATTTGGTCTGCCCGCATTTTATTGAGGATTTTCACATCAGTGTTCATCAGGGGTATTGGCCTGAAGTTTTCTTCTTTTGTGGTGTCTCTGCCAGATTTTGGTATCAGAATGATGCTGGCCTCATACAGTGAGTTAAGGGGGAGTCCCTTTTTTTGAATTGTTTGGAATAGTTTCAGAAGGAATGGTATCAGCTCCTGTTTGTACCTCCGGTAGAATTCAGCTGTGAATCTGTCTGGTCTTGAGGTATTTTAGATTGGTAGGCTATTAATTACTGCCTCAATTTCAGAACTTGTTATTGGTCTATGTAGGGATTCAACTTCTTCTTGGTTTAGTCTTGGGAGGGTGTATGTGTCTAGAAATTTATCCATTTCTTCTAGATTTTCAGTTTGTTTGTGAAGAGGCATTTATAGTATTCTCTGATGGTAGTTTGTATTTCTGTGGGGTGACTCACTGACTGTTAAAAACAAAATAAGATATATCATCAGAGGGCGACTCCTCATCTCTTCGTATTTCAAAATCCTACTTATTAAATCATCCTGTATGTTTTTAGTTCTTTTGCTCAATAGAAATGCTTAATATATTCTGAGCCTAATAAAATGTTAAGCCTTTACTGGCTTAGTTTACTGCCTACTTCCCTATCACCTTTTGGGTGCAAGTAAGAGAAATTCCAACTCAAGCTGCTGTAAGCAAATAAAGAAACTTCATGGACTTAGTAACTGAATGAACCAAAGGTAGATTTAGTTGAGGTACATAGAGACAGAGATTCAAATTATATAATCAAAATCTAGTTTTTCTCTAATCTCTGAGTTCCATTTTCAGATATGTAACATCCAATCATATTTATTAAGCATAACTTTGCTCCAGACAGTTTTAGATGCTGAAGAAGCAGTGGAAACGAGACAGCTAAGATCCTTATTTTTACTGAGTTTACATTCTAGCAAAAGTCTTGAGACACACTCTGATTTGATTGGCTTAGGTCATGTGCTTACCCTTGAACCAATTGCTTGGCCAATGGGATATATGCTGATGAGGTTTAGGCTGGGGTCATTTGCCTGATCCCTAGGGCTAAAGATGGGCCTGCACCTGGACTATAGACTGAGAGTGGGACAGGGCTCAATGCTCAAATGAAAATCTGGGCTATTGTTGAGAACTGGCAGAATGGATGCTGGGAGTCAAATGAAAAAGTGTCCTTCAGTTAATTTCTTTGGGATGGCAAACTCAAGAAAATTCTCCAAGAAACTGTTTCTTTAACAGTGGTTCTCAAGGAGTTAAGACGTATTAATTATTAGAGTCCCTCAGCAAGCACTTATAACACACATTATCCCTCGGCCATTATGGAACCAAATTGATTTTATTCAGAATGGTGCGTCTGAGGCATTACTTTTCCTAGACTCCCTTGCTGATGAATTAAAAGATGAAGCTACCAGACAGGATCTCCAGTAAGACTCCTGAGGAGGCAGATGTGCTAGGGCATCCCCTATTGCCATTTCTGCCTTCCTCCTTCCTGCTGCCCGAAATAGCATGGTTTCGATGGCCCCAGCTCCAGCAGCCCCCTTGGACATTAGTCCACCGTGATGATGGAAGCCTGTGCTAAGAATGGCAGCCAGAGGGATGGAAAGAGCTGGATCTCTGATGACCATGGAGCAACCATACCTACTCTAGACCACTTTTCTCTGAACTTCTGTGTAAAGTCACCCTTATTTTCACTTTTGTGTTGTATACAGATGAATTTAGTCCTACCTGCTTCATCTCTTCGCTCGCATAGTCTGATATGTTTGAGGTTGAGAACATATAGAAATGCTTCCTAGATAGTTTGATGTGGACATGTCCTAGCTGTTTGAGCACCACCATCCTAATGTCTATGATTGTGGATTTTTGGGACCAGTGGTGACAACAGACATGATCATGAATGGAAGAGGAGAGTCATTCAGTTACTGTTTTTGTTTCTGTTTTTCTTTGTTCTTATTATGCACTCAGCATGTGCATACAGCTTGGCAAGAGGGGACCAGACTGGCTGGCAAAGGAGTCTTTCCACTGCTACTTAAGATGGAAAGCACCTCTTTATGGACCAAACTGCCTTTGTCTGGCTGAGTTGGTGGAGAATATGGTTTAAAAAGCTAGATGTCTTCTAACTTCATTTTTCTTTTTCTTTCTTTTTTTTAAACGATGCAACCCAGCTCTGCAAAGGTAATAGTTACTTATTTCACTGTTATAAAACATAGGAATAAGCTTTTTCTGGGCTAAACTGTATTTCTCTGAAATTCACATGTTGAAGTCCTAATTTATTCTTTTTCTTGTTGTTTGAGACAAGGATTGGCTCTATTGCCCAGGCTGGAGTGCAGTAGCATTATCTCAGCTCACAGCAACCTCCATCTCCCAGGCTAAATCCATCCTCCTACCCCAACCTCCTGAGTAGCTGGGACTACAGGCATATACCACCATGCCTTGATAATTTTTGTATTTTTTGTAGCAATGGGGTTTCAGATATTTAACATCCAACCATATTTATAATGCATATACTTTGCTCCAGACAGTTTTAGATACTAAGGATGCAGAGGAAATGAGACAGGTCAAGTCCTTATTTGCTCAGGCTGGTCTCGAACTCCTGAGCTCAAGTGAGCCTCCTGCCTCAGCCTTGCAAAGTGCTAGGTTTGCAGGCATGAACCATTGTGCTCAGCCTGAAGTCCTGAAGTAGTAACTTCTAGGTCCTTTAAAGAGGTAATTATGGTTAAATGAAGTCATTAGGGTGGGTCCTAATTCTATATGACTTATATCCCAAAAAAGAGTCGATTAAAACACAGACATGATGTGTAAAGGTAGAGGAAGAAGATGAGTGTTTTAGCGTTCTCCGAAGAAAACAACTATGCATGTGTATATATACATATATAGAGATGTATATGTGTACTGTATGAATGTATACATACATATAAATATATATATATGTATATTATAATACATAGCATACATACTCACACAAGAAGACTCCTGAAGAGGCAGATGTGCTAGGGCATTCCCTATTGCCATTTCTGCCTTCCTCCTTCCTGCTGCCTGAAATAGCATGGTCTCGATGGTTCCAGCTCCAGCAGCCCCCTTGGACATTAGTCCACCGTGATGATGGAAGCCTGTGCTGAGGCTTCCACATATTTTTTATATGTATATAAATATATATGAAGGAGGTTTATTATGAGGAATTGGTTCACATGATTATGGAGGCTAAGTCCCATGATGTGCTGTCTACAAGCTGGAGACACATGGAAGCCAGGGATGTAATTTAGTTCAAGTCCAAAGGCTTGAAAACCAGGGGACAGATAGTATAAGACGTAGTTCCGGATCAGAAGATGAGATGAAATATCCCAGTTCAGAAACAAATGGGACGAATTCCTCCTTCCTCTACCTTTTGTTCTATTCAGGCCCTCAACGGATGAGATGGGACTCACCCACATCAGGAAGTGCATCTGCATTATTCAGTCCACCAATTCAAGTGCTAATCTTTTCTGAAAACACTCTCAGACACACACAGAAATAATGGTTATCTGGGCATCCTGTCACCCAGTCAAGTTGACACATAATATTAACCATCACGATGGCCATCTGCAAGCCAAGGAGAGAGACCTCAGAAGAAATTAACCCTGCTGGCACTTTGATCTCAGACTTCCGGTTTCCGGAACTGTGAGGAAAAAAATTTCTGTTCTTTAAGCCACCCAGTCTTTAGTACTTTGTTATTGCAGCCCAAGCAAACTAATACAGAATCCAATCACTTCCTAGACTCAATTTGGTTAGCTATTCTGACATGCAGAAGATTGCTTTAGAATAAGCAGAAAGCAGGATTTTTGTTATCCAGGACCAGCATCTGGAGGCATGTGCATACAGAGCACATGTAAGATGAATGTAAGAAGAATGCTTCTCGTGTCCACTTATGTTTGTATAATTTCATGTGGATACAGTTTGTTCACTTCTAATTTCTCAGGTGACAAATGCTCAAATTACTCAATATAGTTATTTCTTCTGCATACTATTATGAATTGATGTTTCTAAGTGCTTCTAATTCAAGGTATGAAAAAAGACGAATTTATAATCCAGTCAACATGGATGCTATTAGATATGAACTTGTGCTAATATTAGATGATCACAGTGCTAATTTTTAGGTAGTGCATAAAGTAAATTTAAGGTTTAAAAAATGGTTCACTCATAATTATCTATAATAATTACAAAAGCCATAAAAATGGTAAGAATTGTCTAAAATCAGGTTATGATTTTAGACAATGATTTTCTTAGAATATTTACTGAGTTCCAAATATTGTAAGGTAAGTGTAATTAGAACGTGAGGCAACTTGGGGGCATCTCCAGGTCCCTAAGTTTCTGGGAAATGTATCAGTTCAAGGGAGGAAACCCTTTGACATCATCCGGGGAAATGAAGAATTAAACAATCAGTGAAATTCTTTAGGATTAGACAATAACTGGAAGAGGTTTCTAAGGATGCAAGTTAGGCAATATAGTAAAATCTTCTTTTAAAAATGTTTTTCCTTTGATGTTTCAGTATGAGCTCTTAAAAACTATATGGTTTGGTTATGTGGCCATTTCAGTTTTAGTTGTTCTTATACATCATTTTAATTGCTCTTATTTTTGTTTCTGAGCCTTGTACTACAGATATAAAAATACTTAAAAAGTTAAAATTGTCTTCACAAATGTGAGTTACTGATTTCATGACTATATTGTTACCCTTCCAGTTTTTTGTCTGAGGCAATATCATAACAGGCATAATCTCCAAAGCAGAACAAAAAAATAGAAATTTTGCATGTCCAAAATGTAAATATATTTGGTTAATTTAATAATCCCAATAATCACCTATCTACTGCTATGAACAGCATTATCTCCCAAATTTATTAGTTTTGTGTGGATTATAGATATACTGCAGCTGCTTCCCAGTTTTTTAACAGGTGTCCCCTCTGTTTGGTTAAAATTCTAACAAAGGGGACATGAACTCAGATGCCTTCAAAGGCCAGGTAGATAACATAAATGTCCTAGAACACCATGTGTATTTGTGTGTACGTTTGGGTATGTGTGTGTATGTGGTTGAGTGTCTATATGTGTGTGTGTGACTATGCATGTGTGGTTGTGTGTGGTTGTGATTGTGTGTATTTGTGTTTGTACGTGTGTATGTGTGTGTGTGTGTACATGTACACATGTGCATGAGGTGAGAGGAAAGGACTGTGGAGAGCTGCATGATATGTGCTTTACTATTAGATGCTCTTGTTCACAAACTTATGAAATACTATAATGGCCAAACAGAACATCAAAGTTTTTATGCTTAGACTCTAAAATGTCTTAGTAGTAAAGGGTTAAGTTATCCTTTGGTTCTAATAAAAAAGGAATTTGAAAAGTACATTTTAGAAAGATAGATTGTCCTGAGTTTGATGTCAGATTTGGGTTGAGATTTAGCTACTTAAATGTAACCTGTACACTTCATCTGTCTTCCTTATTGTATTTCTTTTATTCTTATAATAGGGATTGTTAGCCTGATACTGAAGGGTTAGTTTAAGGATAAGATGAAATAAAATATGTGAAAATATCTAGTCCAGTGCTGGAAATATGTTTTAAAGACATTTTCATTTAAAAAATTAAAGGAGATAGTCTTTATAAAGTCTTTGTGTACTCTCTGTACTTATCTACGTAGCTGTAGATAGAGATATAATGTATATCTAGGTTGTAGGCATTGTAGAAATATTCAATAAATATTTAAGAAATTCATTCCAGTAATTGATGAATGATGAACTAAATAATGATGTTAACTTAATGCAATAATACACAGTCATTTAAAAATAAAACATATGAAGTCTATGTAGCAAAAAGAACAACATACTAACATTATGTGAAAAAAAGTCTGACCATAAAATTTTATATTATATTTACCGTGGTGGAAACCATGCAAAATACACATACAAAAATGCTGTAAGAGAATATATAAAATGAGAATAGTTGTGTTAAATAGTAATTTGGAATTCTTGCATCTATTTTCCAGACTTTAAATATGTTGCTTTACTGCTTTTATAATGGAAAGGCAAATTTATTAAAATTTAAGAAAACCACTTGTGAATTTTTTTTTTCTTTTCTTTTTTTGAATGCCTGAGTCTCACTTTGTCATCCAGGCTGGAGTGCAATGTCAGGATCTCGGCTCGCTCCAACCTCCACCTCCCGGGTTCAAGTGATTCTTCTGCCTCAGACTCCCAAGTAGCTGGGAGTATAGGCATGCGCCACCACACTAGACTAATTTCTGTATTTTTTGTAGAGACAGAGTTTCACCATGTTGGCCAGACTAGTCTCAAACTCCTGACCTCAAATGATCTGCCCGCCTTGGCCCTGCAAAGTGCTCGAATTACAGGCATGAGCCACCAGCCCCGGCCTGTGAAATTGTTTTTGAACCTAATATCTGCATATCTGACATGCCTTCAGGGGAAGAGGATTCGCCACTCTGGTCCAGCTGTCATGTTCAAAGGCAGGATTTGTCTGATTCGGGAAGATCTGGGTCTCAGGAATTCTGAAATGGAGATCCTTCCACGTGACTTTTCACCACTTTTTGGAAGAATATTCCAATATATCCTTATTTCTTTTTCCAAATGTAAAAGTAATATGTACTCAGTATAAATATTCAGACACTTTTAAAGACATAGTTCATAATCCTATGCCCTTGATTTTCCTATTTTATCATTTACATAATAACATATTTTTATTCCTTTTTGAGTCATAAGTTGGAACCTATTATAGGTACTGTTTTTTGTAATTGCTTTTTTTAATAATGTGTGACAGTTTTTATCTACATTACTTTTTAATTTGAAGCATGTTATTTGCAATCACACCAGATATTTATTTTAAGTAATTTAGTGAACAGCCCCTCTTGGAGAAATATCAGAAAAAGTAAGTACTAGTTGTGCAATACAGCTATTCCCCTACCATTCCCACTGAGATTCAAAAGTTATAGCTAATGCCATTATAGTTATGACAGTTAAATATCATAGCTTTTATCAGTGTAAAGATTCCTTTTATAATAATAACATTAAAATGTTCTCTACCCTAACACATTTGCTATAAATTTGTTCTGCTTTGATCTTCACCTTTACTTCTGTCTGCTGCTTTTATTAGTTGTACTGTAACCTTGGCTGAAAGCAGTGAAATTGTTAGAGGTTAGCATAGACTAGAACAGAGGCTTTCAAAAGGTTTTGACCAAGAGTCAGTAAGAAATGCATTTTGCCTTGTGACCCAGTGCACATACGTATATATGAAAATAAATGAAATACAAGTTTCATTATATGGTATACCTAAGTGAAAGACACTCTAATTCTTTCTGTTTTGTTCTAATTCTATTCTAGTCATTTTATGTCATTAAAAAATACTACTTGCCCCTCTCACTCTATTCATTAATTGATTCCAGGACCCACTCAAGGCCTTGATTTGCATATTATGAAACAGATTTGGAAGATAACTTCTGCCTTGTAGCTGAAGAAACTCCTATTAACTGTGAAAATAAAACCCAAAGCTACTTGCAGATTGTTCCTATCCCATCTATAATCTAAAAATTAATGTTTAAAAGTTAATATTGACAATGTATTTTATCATATTTAGAAAATTTATATTAAAATGTAAGATGATGTATAATAAATGTGTTAACATTGAGAAAATAGCTATTCCTATTATTTAAAAGTCTTCCTGAGGTTTTAAAATTAAGGCTCATTACCTTACATAATTTATTTTTAAAGTCTATTAGAGAAAGTAATGATGTAATTGATAAGGCAGCTGATATCTCTCCTCTCAATGGGATTTTTACTGCTTAATATACGTCCGTGGTTGTCTGTGGGTCTTTACTCTTCCCTCTAACATTTCACGACACTTTCCCATTTGGTCATAATTGTGTTTTGTAATGAACTACTCTTTATTCTTTTCTTCTTAGCTTGATCTTCTTTCTTTTTAAATAAGATTCTCAAAGCAAGATATAATAGCTAATACAGAAAACTCAACTTTTTGTGCATTTTAAGTGTTGCATATAACTAATTTTTTGTGTCCCTTACACAATCTATGTTTTGATGTGCAATTTTGTACATCAAAATAGGATGAAAATGCAGAACCAAAAATGCGGTATGTCTCCTTTGTTTACTCCTTTGTCTTTGAACTTTCAATCCTGGATGGCAGAAATTAAAGCTGCATTACAAGAATGTGGGCAGGGTTTAGGGAACCAGCAAAGACTGGGCAAGCACCTTAGGGATGGCCACAGTGGGTAGCTGGAGCCATTACGGGCTCTGGGTCTAGAGAGGTGAAAGGAGGGGCAGTTGCCAGGACCCGGAGAGTAGTGGTGGGAGAGGTCCTCTCGACAGGAGCCAAGGGCTTTGAAAAACACAGCCAGCGCTTGGTGCCTCAGCAGGGAGGGAAGAAAGAGAATGAATACTCAGACCCCTCATTCTTTTCAATGATTCATTTTCTACCAGTGCTTCCCAGTGGTCAAACCCAGACAAAGCCAGAGGATGAGGGAGCCCATTGATGCCCCACCTGGTACACAAGGCAGGGTGCAGAAGGGTGAAAGACAGATCTGGAGGGTCAGTGGGGAAATACCCAGCACAAAGATCTACTTCAAAAAAATTTGTTTTATTTTTGTTTTTTTCTGAGACAGAGTCTTGCTCTGTTGCCAGGCTGGAGTGCAATGGCACGATATCGGCTCACTGCAACCACTGACTCCCTTGTTCAAGCAATTCTTCTGCCTCAGCCTCCTGAGTAGCTGGGATTACAGGCGTGTGCCACCACGCCCAGCTAATTTTTGCATTTTTAGTAGAGACAGGGTTTCCCCATGCTGGCCAGGATGGTCTCCATCTCCTGACCTTATGATCCACCTACCTCGGCCTCCCAAAGTGCTGGGATTACAAGCATGAGCCACCGTGCCTTGCTACTTCAAAATTTTAATGGCTGCATTTATTCCATTAAACTTAGTAACATAATTTGCATAACCTTGTATAGATAGATATTTAGATAGCCTCCATTTTTTCATCAGTATAAATGAATGACCTTGAAAGTCCTTATTAGCTAAGTCCTTGTGCACATCCTTAATTCTTTCCTTAGGATAACTCCTAAAAATAGAATTTTTGACTTAAAGCGTGTGCACATTTTATGTTTCTGTCATTGTTAGATTGATTTCCAGAACGGTTATAATCATTTATACTCTACATAACAGTACATGATTTTTTTATCTTTAGCAATCTGATAGATTTAAAAAAATTTCTTACACTTTAAAGTTATTGGTGAGATTGAACAAGTTAATTGGCAATTAGAAAATTTTTATCTAGTAGATATCATCTTAATATTGGGATCCAAACAAAAAAAAATGAGAGAAGAAATTGCTACATTGTTACAACTTTGATATGAAATTTTTATGATATGAAGTCAGCTTTATGATATGAAGTCAGCTCCTTAGCAAACATGATATAAAAAAAAGATAGAGAATTTATTTGATATTTTGCCCCTTGGTCATTAAATAAATAATTTGAATTCATTAGCATCGTTAGAAACAGGGAACATCATGGAATTCAGAAGCAAGTATGAGTCAAGTTGGCCTAAGTTGGCCTGTGGGTAGGTCTGGGAAGGCAGGATTTTAAAAGCACTAGGGATGTCAAAGAATAATTAGAATTCTTTTTTCACGAGAGCTCTTCAGAATTTTCTCTTCTCTAGGTTAAACAGATGAAGTTTCTTTTAGAGGGTGCCAGACTTTACCGTTCTGTTTTCTCTCCTCTGGAAGCCCTCCAGTTAGATTACATTCCACTTAAAAAGTGATGCTCTTGGCTCGAGTGTGGGTAAATAAGTCCTCATACACTATGGAAGGAATGTGAATCATTCAGGATACACTGAAGGGCAATTTGGCAGTATCTGTTGACATTTAAACTGCACAAAAGCAGTAATTCCACCTTTTCCCATCTTTATAGAGAAACATACACACTAGAGACATGTATAAGGATGTCGCTGTTAAAAGCAAAGGAATAGAAGCAACCTAAAGGGATGTCTGTTTAGTTCATTAATGGCTAATTAATTAACAGCTAAACCATTAATTTATTCAGCAAATATTGTAGGTACATTGAGTACCTACAATGTGTCAGGTATTGTCTGGGTTATCAAGTATGTGGGTGAAAAAATAGATGATTTCTGCCTTTAGGAACTTACAGTTTAAGCAGGGAGACAAAAAAGAAACAAAACATAATTAGTAAATTATCTTGTGCCTTTAGAAGGAGACACCGCTATGAAAAAGGAGAAAGTCGAGCAGTGTAAGGGGCCCTTGAAAAACTGTAGCCAAATGAGTGGTCAGAGTAGGCCTCTGTGAAATCAGAGTTGAGTGAGGGATTGAAGGAGGTGCAGGAGCTGCACTGTGGGCATCTGGGGGAAGCGCTTCCAGGCAGAGGGAATAGGGAACGCGAAGGACTAAGGCAGGAGCTTGCCTGATTAGTGGAGCTGCAGCAGGCAGGCAGTGTAGGGGGAGCCACCAGGGGCTGGCGCCTGAAGCGGTGCTGAGGGAGAAAGCAGCCACAAGTGGAGCGCCTTGTGGACCGTGTTAGAGATGATGGATTTTATTCTGTGCGATGGGGAGCCATTGGACACTTTCAAGTGGAGGAATGATGAGTTAGTGCTTTCAAGTGGAGGGTCGATGGGTTAGGTCACTGCTATGTTGAGAAGGCTTGAAAGGGTGGGCATGAGACAGGGAAACCGGTTTAGGAGGCCCCAGACAGAATCCAGGTGAAAGACGATGGTTGTTTGGATGCAGAAGGTGAGCTCTTTGGGGTTGGCTCCTGTATTCCTTTGATATATTCCATTCTTTCTTTTTTTGAGTACTTTTTACTTCCTTACAAGATGCTCTTGTCCCAGCTTGTATTTTCCTTTTTCCTTATTTTTTTATAGTCAGGGTGTTTTTATTTTTGTGGTTGTTTGTTTGTAGTTAAACCCCAACTTTCCAACTTGTAAAAAGATGTTAAAATCTTATATGTCTAAGCTTATTTTTTTTCTTTATGACATATAATGACAAGGAAATGATAAAAGTTTCTTCATACAGTTATCCAACAGATTAACTCTCCTAGGCTGATGTCATAGGAAACGTGGCTAATTTTTTTGCCTTTTATGTCTTTATGCGGCTTTTGGTGAGATCATTGTTCAAATTTGGGTCAGATATAGGCTTAGAAGATGCCCATACCTCCCTCTAGACTGATTGACATGTATTCATTTCTAAAGACACTTTGATTTTAGCTTTCAGCTAGCTATCAATCCACCTAACTGTTCTATCTTCCACACCACATCTCCCCATCTTGTCAACAGAAAATCATGAGGTTTTGTAAGATACCAGGGGAAAACTATATTTTACTGTGCTTATGGCATTTCTTTCTATGGCTCAAGAGAATCAGTTTATGATTCAGGAAGACAATGAATGATGCCTTGCAGGGAGAGAGAGAAAGCTAGATCCTTATTAAGATGAGGTCCTGGAAGTCTGAGTTAGTTATGGACTGCCTCCACCATATGCAGTGTTCAAAGACAGGTGTTGAATTAGTATACGTTTTAGGCAGACTTACGTGGTGAAGCCTGATTATAGGTATCCAGGGAATGGGTTGTACATCTGGATAATCAGTCCATTTACATTGGGTCAGTGGCTGGAGCTAAAGGAAGCTGGACCTAGTGGATTAGAGCAAAGGATAAGCCTCTAGGACAAAATGGAATTAGAGAGCTAGGCAAAAAAAACTGAGTTAGAAGCCTTGTCATACTGTCTAGGCCAACATGACTATGAGTAGAAATAGGCTGTAAATCAAAATTTTCTCTGGACTCTCTGGATGTTTATCAGTGACAGCAGGTCACTGATTCCAGATTCCCTATTGCCAAGACAACCAGGCATGCTGAGATAGCTGGTGTATCTTCTAACTTGGTGGGCACAGCAGATTTTAGCAAGTCTTATCTACTGTGAAGGAACTGTAAATGATTGGCCTACATTTGGAATTGGATCTCCACTTCTACAAAATGCGAAGTACGGCTTAGTGGTTTTCAGATGGCTTCACATCTAAATGCTCACAGACTGTATTTTTAAACATAGAATTTTGATATGGATTGACATTCAACTTGTTCTTTCATAATTTCCAGACTCCTCGCCTCACCCTAGCCCACTCTGTCTGCTTTTTGAAGAGAGGACCATTTGCCAGCTCCTAAACTTGTGGTTCTCACCCTGTTCTCCATAATTTCTCCACATTCCTTGCAGCTTTGACACACAACTGCTTCTACCAGCTGTGGCTTCTCAGAACCTACACAGAGGAAGGGAGGACATTTGGACAACAGATTTTCTAACAGCTGAAATAATCAATCAGTACTACATTTTGTCTCTGTGCCAACTATTTCTCTTAATTAAACTGCATTATTCTATCTAATGCCTGCCCAGGATGCCTGTCTTATATGAATTTCATTTTTTTTCCTCTCATTTTATTTGCAACTGAAATGATCTCACAATGACTGATTCCATTCTCCAGCATATTTCTCTCACTCTCTGTTGGCTAGCTCTACTCTATTAGAGAGGAAGTATGCTTAGACACTGGAGCCAGGCTGTTGCGTTTAAATGCTAGATTGATTACCTGACTGCCTCTCTGTGCCTCAGTTTCCACATCTGAAAATGCAGATAATAATACTTGTGAAACACCTTGCACATATGTGAACATATGTGATGTATAGTTATGGATCAATATCTAAATATTAGATATTTAATGTTACCTAATGTTTCCTAATGTTTCTGCTAGGCAAAGTATAGTCTTCCATCACTGTGTTCTTACTTTTTTGTCCTATTTCACAATATCTTCTTTCGTTTGACACAGTATTCCTCTCCTTTTGCTAAAATTTTAAATTCACTAGATTTATTATGAATTACCCTATACTTAGATAATTTATATAGATATCTGAAGTCATGGTATTGTTCCTAATCTACTTCCTTGTTTTCTGCTCAGACTTATTAGTCTGCTCTGATGCTATTGTTCTTCCCATGTGATTGCTGGTATTCTTCATATGTATACAGTTGCATCTGGGCATTTTTTCTTCCTTGCAAATGTCAGGTTGGCACTTTTCTGCTGAAAGTATTCTTTCTAGCTTATGCAAAAATAGTCCAGCCTCCACAGGAGTCCGCTGTTCCAGAAATCCATATTCACCCCATCTGTAAAGAAAGCCATTGGTCACTTCTTACACCCTCTTTAATCTTGCAAAGTCACAGACTTCTCCTGGAAGGAAAGATGAAAACACACCCTGTGCTCTGAGGTCCTTCAGCCTCCTGCTTAGAACTTCAGAATGCACACAGAGACATTTTGGAGAGTTCTGACTATATTCAACAGGTTCAGATGAGCCATTAAAAGTAGTAGTAATAGGATTTGATCAATGTCAGCAGACTTTTTGACCTAACTAAAACATAATCAAGAGCCAAAGATCTATGAACACAGAGATAATGAGTATCTGAGTAGTCGAGAGGAGGGAGAAGCAACGCTGGGATCTAAATATTTCCAGCGCAAGCCCTCTGATGTTTATGGGGCCTGGAGGGTTCCACATTCATTATGTGTGTGAGGTTTCTGCCCAGCAAGGCTGCTGACATGAGGCAAAGCAGAGCTGCCGTGAGGATGCTCCTGGGGTCACTGCACATCTGCCCTCTCCAGTGTGTGTTCTCTAACGGACAGTCAAGTGGGAGCCGGAATTGAAGTGTTTTTCACATTCATTATACTTACACATTTTCTTCTGAAAGAGAGTCTCTGGATTATGATACATTTTTTTGTACCTCTAATCTAAACTGGATCCTTTCCTCTGTAAAAATTTTATGATTTATAACAATATTTGAGCTTCTCTCCATATTCGTTAAATTGCATTAACTTCATAGCCTCAATGTTTATTTTCTTATGTGAAACGTCTGTCCTGGAAGAGGGAATCTGTCTTTAGAAATTGATCTCACCTCTCAGATCTGCGCTCAAAAATCACAGTTCTTAAAAATGGGTTCTTGGGTAGTCTTTTGATTATGCCCACTGCATGTCTTCATCTTGGATTAATGATAATAAAAGTGTGTAATCTGTTAGGTGTCTACCACATAGCAAGCCCTATGCTGATGTGAGGTTAGCTCACTGAATCCTCACCATAGCCCTGAGGAAGGTATTATTATGCCGTCATCATTTTCTCTACACCTCCCTTTCTTTTCACACTTTGAACCCAGAGCTCATGGTGTTCCCAATTAGCCCCTAGCCTTGGACCCTTGAGTCCAAGGCTAAGGACTTGTGACCAGAGGACTCAGCCTGAATTTGGGGAACACACTATTGGCCTGCTCTAAACTCTTTATTCAGCATCTAAGCTTTTATGGCCACCAGGTGGGAGTATTGGGATTGAAGAGAACCGCCCAGAGAAAATATCTAATGTGATTATGAACAAATCCACCTCCATACAGGTCACTTGTGCTTTTCACAGGTGAAAATCCTTCGCAAAATCAAAGCTAAACTTCTTTTGTAAAAGCACGTCTTAGCTGTTTAATAACATCACAGTATCATGGGTATATCCACAAATTTCACAAGTGAATCACTAGGAATGATCATAAACAGGGTCATTTTTGCTTCCACCCCTTGATTCCTGGACCCGTGTATTCTGCCTACTGGGGACACAGCATCATACCAAAGTGATTAGGCGGAGAGTGCTTATTGCATTCTGGAGGATGATGCTGTATGTTCCCACAGCTTTAGGTAGTGAAATGCGCTAATGAGAACATATAAAGCAGGGAGAGGCATGGGGAGTACAGGGCAGAATGATTAAAACTTTAGATAGGGTGGCTAGGGAAGGCCTCATTCAGAAGGTGACTAAAAAATGAGAGAACTCTGGGGTAGGATCATTCCAGGCAAGGTGAACAGAAAATGCAAAGACCCTGTGGTTCCTGGCATGTTTGGTCAATAGCAAAGTGTTCAGTATGCCGAGGATGGAGTGAGGGAAGGGCAGAGTGCTTATAGAAAATGAGATCAGGTTGGTGACAGGCAACCATATCAGGTAGGCTCTTAGAGGTCACTGTAAAGTGTTTGCTTTTGCTCCGAATTGAGAATCCACTGGAAAGTTTTGAGGAGAAAAGTGATATGATAGGACGTGTGGTTTAACAGAATCTCAGTGGCATTATATGAATGCTCCACTGAATGGGGAAGAAGGAAGCATAAGGCTGTTGCACAATGAGGCAAAAGATGATGTTGGTTGAACCACGACAGTGATAGTGGAGGTGGTGAGACTCACAGATCAAGATCCTCCAGAGGCACCAGTAACTATGTGTTTAATGTTAGAGGGGCCTCTTGGAATTGTAAAATGTGGCAGTACTGGGTAAATCAAATTCTGGTTACGTATTTTTTCTTTTAATATAGAGTCTTGCTCTGTCACTCAGGCTGGAGTGCCCTGCACTATCTCAGCTCACTGCAACTTCTGCCTTCTGGGTTCAAGTGACTCTCCGGCCTCAGTCTTGCAAGTAGCTGAAACCACAAGTGCCCACCTCCATGCTCGGCTTATTTTTGTATTTTAGTAGAGATCGAGTTTCACTATGTTGGCCAGCCTGTCTCGAACTCCTGATCTCAAGTGATCCACCCTCCTCAGCCTCCCAAAGTGCTGGGATTACAGGCATGAGCCACCATACCCAATCCCTGGGCACATTTTGAGGCAGAGGCAACCACATTTGCTGATGCAGAATGTGAAGGAAGAGAGATGTCAAAGATGACTCCAAGGTTTTTGGCCTGAGCAACCAGGAAGTTGAGGTTGCCATCAATTAAGATGGAGAAGACAATAAAAGGAGCAGGCTGGGGGTGGAAGCAATAATAGAAACTCAGTTGTAGATGCATTAAGCTTGAGTTCAGAACTCTACATTTGGGAGTCATTAACATACAGATGGCATTTGAAGCCATGAGAATGAATGAGGCTGCTAAGCAAGTGAGGGTGGTGAGAATAAATGAGATCACCTAAAAAGTGAGTATGGGAAGGGGAAAAAAGATGCCAATCCTAATGCACTGCAATGTTCAGAGGTGGGCAACATGCAAGCTGACGCCAGTGGAGTATTAAAGAACACCCATCCTTGTAGCCCCCTGAACATGGTCAATAAAGATCCAGCTTATCATTTGCAAGGACAGTCTGGTATTCTAGAGGAGGGACTACTAGGATAGAAGACATTTCAAAGCATTCTATCATGGCTATAGTTCTTTCATTTCTATCTTTCTTAAAACACCTATTTTAACAAGTTGTTTTGGGCTCTTGCCTGGAAAGCTAAAAAAAGCGAGAAGCTGTCTGTTGCCTTAAGCCCCACAGCCTAGCACAGTACATGAGAAGAATGTGTGAATATACGTTGCTATACATTGCTGGATTCATGATGCGGCACTGCTAAAGCCATGCTCAGAAGCAGCAGCAAAGAAAAATACCCTGCAAATTCCTTTTATTACCAATTGACTTTGAGAACCCAAATACTTTTCAGTTTTCTTAAATGAGACTTGAAGAGAGGGAAGTGTCACTAGGAATTATAAAACATAATTATGTTTGAAAGATGAGAAGATTGAAATATTTTGCTATTAGTCACTTCAAGGAGAAATGTGAAAATCATTGCATTAGTCTGTTTTCTGCTGCTTAGAATACCTGAAGCTGGGTAATTTATAAGGAAGAAAATTTATTTCTTGAAGTTCTGGAGGCTGAGAAGTCCCAGGTTGAGGGGCTGCATCCGGTGAGGGCCGTCTTGCTGGAGGGGACTCTCTGCAGAGTTCTAAGGCAGCACGGCATCACACGGTGAGGGGGCTGAGCATGCTCACATGCTAACTCAGGTCTTTCCTCTTCTTATAAAGCTGCTAGTTCCCCCATCCTTGATAATCCATTAATCTATCAATGGATTAATAATTCACTCATGAGGGCAGAGACCTTATGATTCAATCACCTCTTAATGGCCCCAACTTTCAATATTGCCACGTTGGGGATTAAGTTTCAACGTGAGTTTTGGAGGGGGCATTCAAACCATAGCAATTATTTTTTTTAAATGTAGCAAAAAACTACCTTTCTTTTTTTTTTTAAAGTAAGAATAAAATATTTGAAGAGAATATGGGTCAGTCCTTTTTTTCAAATACTTCCTCCTAACTTGAAGTGTCTTTAACAAATTCTATGTGATTTTACTCATCTCAAACATATTTTAAGATAGGGGAAACAGGGAGAAAGATTTAAATAAATGAATATCCAAAGCAATTTAAAGTAATTAAAATTTTCCTTTTCTATAGAAAAAGATGTTTTTAAAATGTTTAATCTGTTCGTTTCAAATTTAAATGTTATTCACAGAAAAGCTGCTGAAAATTTGGTACCTCTGAACAAATTTCTTTTTAAGGAAAACAAAAATTTTTGGTTTTTTACTTTTGAAAAACTTATGAATAAGCAATATTGTTAAGTAACTATCATTTATTTCTAGCATATTTTGGTTACACAGATTTATTTATTTATTTATTTATTTTGGGACAGAATCTCGTTCTATCACCCAGACTGGAGTGCAATGGAGCAATCCTGGCTCACTGCAACCTCCAGCAGGTTCAAGTGAGCCTCCTCCTTTGGCCTCCTGAGTAGCTGCAACCAAAGGCATGTTGCTACCACGCCCAGCTAATTTTTATTTTTTTGGTAGAGACGGGGTTTTATCATGTTGGCCAGGCTGGTCTTGAACTCCTAACCGCAAGTGATCAGTCCACTGAAGTGCTGGGATTACAGGTGTGAGCCACTCCACCCTCCCTGGTTACACAGATGTTTATGAAAATCAATTGTAATTAATTTCTTTAAACCGTTGAGTTTAAACATTATCAGAAATAATTCGATCTTCCTAGATTATTGCTCTAACCTGCATATTGTAGTATAGGAATCCCAAATTCCTTAACAAGCTGCACATGTCTCAGTGAGTCTCTGGATTGAACCAAAGATCCTCCTCTTTCAGGTCTGTGGTCTCTGGGAGAATAGGGACCCTGCTCCATGACCCACTGAGAAACCACTTTGAGGGGACATCTCACAGCTGCCTGTGTACCCTGCCAAGGCGCAGACCTTGGTTCAAAATTGTGAATCCCTCACAGAGCTCTTTCTTTGGACCTGAGGCAGCTCTGCGGGGGCCTGGACCTCTTCCTTCCTTGTGAAAACAGTTCCTTCACTTGCTGCTTGAAGCTTCTTTTACCACAGCAGGATTTTTCCAAACCTGAGCAATGCATTATGAAATCAATTTAATGGCTGAAAGGGAGAGTCATTAATAATTATAGGGGATAAGGGCATCAACTAGGCAAACCAGGACATAGGATCACCAACTAATTCAACACTAGCATTAGAGAAAATGGAATGAAATAGAATCAGAACAGAAAATACCAGTGTGTCACACACAGAAAGTGTAAATAGTGTTTTGTGAAACTTTGCCTGGGGGCAAGAAAAACAAGTCTTACTGGAGGCAAGGACAAAAGCACTGGAAATTCACTGCAAAGTGGGGCTTGGGAACAGGCACCATTAATCCTCAGTGGTTCTTCCCACTCAGGTCTCTTTCCATCCAAATCTAAGTTTTCCAACAAGGCAACTCCCACAAGTAAACTCCCAGCTGTCCCACCAGTTAATTGGCCTGAACCCCTGGCACTGAGCCCAGGTTAAGCCAAGTTCCGAAACATAGTGGCTTTGTTTAAAGGATAATACTTTTCTTATCTGGAATATAATATACAATCAGTAAGGGAGATAGGGGATCTAAAGCATATGGGTATCTAAATGTGAATGTTTGTAAAAAATAGAAGCTAAGTTTTATTTTTTATTTTATTATTATTATTATTATTATTTTGAGATGGAGTCTCGCTCTGTTGCCCAAGGCTGGAGTGCAATGATGTGATCTTCGTTCACTGCAACCTCCACCTTCAGGGTTTAAGTGACTCTCCTGCTTTGGCCTCCAAAGTAGCTGAGATTATAGGCGCTCGTCACCCCATCCAGCTAATTTTTATATTTTTAGTGCAGACGGGGTTTTACCACATTGGCCAGGCTGGTCTCGAACTCCTGACCTCATGATCCACTCACGTCATCCTCCCAAAGTTCTAGGATTACAGGAGTGAGCCACTGAGCCCAGCCTTTTAATTTTATTATTATAAAATAATAATATCATTATTCTCCTTGAGGGTAAGAACCTTCTTAGAAAGTAGCATCAAACCTGACAGATGGAGGACCTTAGTGCTTATTGAACACTGCTTGTCTGATGGCTGAGTTTTCTGTGGGTTTTGATAACCTTGCGTAGTTTCATAAGTGGTGTAACTGCCTCTTTTGTGGAACCACTTCAGTGTTTTCTCTCATAATAAGGATGAGTCTCCAGCAGGAAAAAATATATGCCCTGGAAATAATATCATAATGGGGAAGGTTCCATGAGATAATTCACAGAAAGCAGTTAGCATGGTGCTTGATATCTAGTGAGTGCTCAGCAATGGCAATGCTGTTATTGCTATTAAGTAAACAGAATAGAGACAGAAGCACACAGAAAAATATATAAACTGTTTGCCCTTGTTTCACTCTGCAGAAGCAGGCAGGGCCTTTTAACACTTAGCCTGGTGGTTCTGCTTATTAGGTAAATCACTAGTGAATTGATTTTTAATGGATACCATCTGGTCTTAGGCCCCTGACCCACCTGCTTTTTATGTAATCTCTGTGGTGTCTCTTTACCCACATAACACAGAGCAGGCTTTTGTCAGGTTGTGAAGCAAGAACAAGGTCATCAGTCTCCGCGCTGATTCCTCTGACATTGAAATGCCTATGCCTTTGGTTTGGTTCGGGCACTCTTTCTCTGGGCTTTGGTGGTAGTCTGTTGGAGAAGCCTGGCTTTCTAAGCAGAGAAGCAGCATTTCTCAGCCTCAGCATGATTGACTATTTGGACTGGGTAATTCTTTTGTTGCGGGAACTGTTCTGTGCACTGCAGGATGCCGGTAGCATCTTTTCCCCACCCCATCCCCAGCTGTGACAACCAAAATTGTTCAGAGACATTGACAAATGGTCCCTAATCAAGAAACACTGTGACAGATTAAAGAAAAGAGCCAACATAATAGTCCCAAAATATGTCAATTTTAAGACATTTCAATGAAATGCCATGTATATATATATACATATATACACACACTATGTGCATATATACATATATTCATATATATACTGTGTATACACCAATATATACAGATAAATACTATGAGTAGCCATATATCCACATATAACAAGAATAAAGGGGTCACTCCTCCATGTTTCCTGCACATTCCATGCACATGTATGTCGACATACACACATTATATGTGTAAACTTATAAAGCGTAAAGGGTACTCTTGCCATATAGACCAATGGCACAGAACAGAGACCTCAGAAATAACACCAGGCCTCTACAACCATCTGATCTTCAACAAACCTGATAAAAACAAGCAATGTGCAAAGAGGATTCCCTGTCTAATAAACGATGCTGAGGAAACTGGCTAGCCGTATGCAGAAAACTGAAGCTGGAGCCCTTCCTTACCTCTTATACAAAAATTAACTCAAGACGGATTAAAGACTTAAGTGTAAAACCCAAAACCATGAAAACCCTAGAAGAAAACCTAGGCAATAGCATTCAGGACATAGGCATGGGCAAAGATTTTATGACAAAAACTCCAAAAGCAATTGCAACAAAAGCCAAAATTGACAAATGGGATCTAATTAAACTAAAGAGTTTCTGCACGGCAAAAGAAATTATCATCAGGGTGAACAGGAAGCCTATAGAATGGGAGAAAGTTTTTGCAATCTATTCATCTGACAAAGGTCTAATATCCAGAATCTGCAAGGAACTTAAACAAATTTACAAGAAAAAACAACCCCATCAAAAAGTGATGCGGTTGTTTTTTTCTTGTAAATTGGGCAAAGAACATGAACAGAAAAAGAAGACATTTATGTCGCCAAAAAACACACACAAAAAGCTCAACATCACTGATCATTAGAGAAATGCAAATCAAAACTGCAATGAGATATCATCTCATGCCAGTCAAAATGGTGATTATTAAAAAGTCAAGAAACAATAGATGCTAGCAAGGCTGTGCAGAAATAGGAACGTTTTTACACTGTTGGTGGGAATGTTAATTTGTTCAACCATTGTGGAAGACAATGTGGCAATTCCTCAAGAATCTAGAACCAGGAGTACCATTTGACTCAGCAGTCCCATTACTGGGTATATATCCAAAGGAATATAAATTATTCTACTATAAAGACACGTGCACACATATGTTTATTACAGCACGATTTATAATAGCAAAGACATGGAACCAATGCAAATGCCCATCAATGATAGACTGGATAATGAAAATGTGGCACATATACAGCATGAAATACGATACAGCCATTAAAAAGGAATAAGATCGTGTCCTTTGCAGGAACCTGGGTGGAGCTGGAAACCATCATCCTCAGCAAACTAACACAGGAACTGAAAACCAAACACCCGCATATTCTCACTCATAAGTGGGAGTTGAACAGTGAGAATACATGGACACAGGGAGAGGAACAACACACACCAGGGCCTGTCGGGGAGTTGGGGTTAAAGGGAGGGAGAGCATTAGGACACATGCCTAATGCATGTAGGGCTTAAAACCTAGATGATTGGTTGATAGGTGCAACAAACCACCATGGCACATGTATACCTATGCAACAAACCTGTATGTTCTGCACATGTACCCCAGAACTTAAAAAAAAAAAGGTGCTCTTTTCTGGTTTATTACGGTGGTACCATGAATATGACAATTAAAAGGTCTCACCTTCCAAAATGCACAAGAATCAAAGGGCCACTCCCCCACGTTTCCTGCACACTCCATGCACAAGCATCGCCTTCTGCTTAGACTGAACTTCCCCTCCTGGGCAAACTCTTACTCTCCAACACCCAGCTCAATTATCACATCCCTTTTAAAGAATTCCGTGTGCCCCAGTGGCGTTTTACAGATATGGTCTATCACCATGCTTACATTTTGTTGTAATCAGTTATGAGTCTATTCCCCCAACAAGCTTGGGAACTATGTCTTACTCACTTTTCCACTTCTGGCCCTTAGTGCAGTGCTTGTCACAAAGCTTTTCCACAGTAAATGGCTCCGGGCTTGATTGCCAGAGTGGCAGTGTAGAAGCTGAACATCTGGGTTTCAGTCCTTCTCTGCTCCTCATTAACTGTATGACCTTAGTCCAGTCATTTAACTCCTCAAAAAGTCAGTTTCTTCACCCATAAAATGAAGATGATAATGCTTATAACTTGACAGCAGTGCCATGATTTAAAACCCTCCAGTGATATTAATGCCTCTTTGGGAAATGAGCTAGGCTAGACTATATGCAATTCATCGTTAGAGTTTTGTAGCTGGGTATAGCATAGTTTTGACAGAGGTCTCCCAGGGGAAATTTGAGGTATTATGAATGATTTAATTATGACTGTAATATTTAGTAACTAATTGCCTTAAAATATTTTTTTAAACAATTTGCCAATTCCCAGAAACGTATCCAGGGGACTTTATTCAGGACTGGAGGGAGCCTTTAGAACCACCATTATTTGGGGATTACTGTTCTTGGAACCGAAGGGTGAGGAGGCCTTGTGCTACTGGCTTCATCCTCATTCACTGGGCAGTGCCACAGGGAACATTTAACAACATTCCCATGATTCTTCTGTTCTCTGTCTGTTGCACTGGAGGCAACTTGAAACAGAAAGATCATGGGCTCTGGGGCCAGGTGATTCACCTACCTGTGTATCATGTTCAGCAAACTATTTAATATTTATGAGCCTCATTTTCCTCATCTTTTTTTTTTTTTTTTTTTTTGAGATAGAGTCTTGCTCTGTTGCCCAGGCTAGGGTGCAGTGGTGCGATCTTGGCTCACTGCAATCTCCACCTCCAGGGTTCAAGTGATTCTCCTGCCTCAGCCTTCTGAGTAGCGGGAACTACAGGTGTCCACCACTATGCCCAGCTAATTTTTGTATTTTTAGTAGCGATGGGGTTCACCATCTTGGCCAGGCTGGTCTTGAACTCCTGATCTTGTGATCCACCTTCCTCGGCCTTCCAAAGTGCTGGGATTACAGGCATGAGACACCACACCTGGCCTCCTCATCTTTTAAAAAATGAGAAAAATGGCCGGGCACAGTGACTCACACCTGTAATCTCAGTGCTTTAGGAGACCGAGGCAGGTGGATCACCTGAAGTCAGGAGTTTGAGACCAGCCTGGACAACATGGCGAAACCCCTTCTTTACTAAAAATACAAAAATTAGGTGGGCCATGCCCGCACTTGTAGTCCCAGCTACTCAGGAGTTTGAAGCAGGAGAATCACTTGAACCCAAGGGGTAGAGGCTTCAGTAAGCTGAGATTGCACCACTGCACTCCAGCTTGGCAGCAGAGCAAAATTCAAAAAGAGAAAAATAACTTGTATTTGCTTTGAAACTGAAATAAGTTTACATGTATAAAAGGTCTAACAGATGCCAGGCCCATAGTGAATACTTGCCCCAGTATTAGCTGCATTTTATACATGCAGGACAAAGCACTTTGTTTGTTTGTTTGTTTTAGACAGAGTCTTACTCTGTCACCCAGGCTGGAGTGCAGTGGTGCGATCTTGGCTGGTTCAAGCTATTCTTGTGCTTCAGCCTCCCAAGTAGTTGGGATTACAGGCGCCCACTACCACACCCAGCTACTTTTTTTGTATTTTTAGTAGAGATGGGAGTTCACCATGTTGGCCAGGCTAGTCTTGAACTCCTCACCTCAAGTGAAACACCTGCCTCAGTTTCCTAGAGTGCTGGGATTACAGGCATAAGCCACTACACTCAGCCAGGACAAAGCACATTTTAAACATCTTTCTGCTGTTTCTCCATCATGTAGTATGTGTCTGGCTTGCCTCTTCACTATCAGAGGCTCTGGTGCAAAGAACCATGAACTCATGTATAAATTCTTCTAGTATTCTTATTTGGCAAACTTATTTTTGCCTAGTAATAATGATCATATTAATAACAATAGCAGCCACAGTGAACATATACTAAACATTAGTGTGCTTGCATTTTTCTACATGCTTCATATATACTAACTCAACAATACTATGGAAAATGTCTAATATTAATCCCCCTTAACAGGTTAACTGAGGTGCAAACGGATTAAGTAATTGTTCAGTGTCATGCACACAGCTGGAAAGCAGGAAATCAGAATTTAAAAACACAGATGTTTAGCATCAGAGCACATCTTCTTAACCACGAGGACACACTGTCTGATGGCTGCTTATTTGTTTGTTCACTCACCCAATAAATGCATATTGAGAAATTATTTTACACCAATCATGGAAACTCTGTGGATGAATAAGACACTTTCAATTCTCAGAGTCCACAACCTAGTAAAGACAGACAGGTAAATAAATGGCTTCCATGTAATGTGGTTAGAACAACAGCAGAGGTCAGTATTAGGTACAGTGGAAGCACCAATGTGGCAGGACTTGATTCTATGGCTAATTTCCTCCCGAGAGAGAAGGGGCCACTTGAATGAAGTAAACGGTGAACTGGTGAATGGCGCTGCTACCGAAAGGAGTACCCAGCAGCTGCTGTGGCTGGTCAGAGCCAGGTAACTGATGATCAACCTAGTGTGAAACCTACTTAGCAATCATTTGGTTTGTCATTCATCCCAATATTTTACTAGAGTTACCTTCTTTGAGAAAAGAAAGATAATAAAATACTATGTGAATTAGAAGCTAAGCAGTTGCTCTATGTGTTTTCATTATCAATAAAACTGATGAACTATGAAACAGATATTCAACTTGTTCTATAAAAATAAAAAAGTGCCATGGTTTGATGCTTATGTTCTATGATAAGACTGTGTTTTCATCAGCATAAGACTTCAAGATGGTGATCTCAAGGTTTGTTCTTAGCAGGGAGAAATAAGGAAAAAAAAGCTCTGGATATATCCTTCCTCCTTGAAGCCACTTTCTATGTTGACTGTTTTTTTTTTTTTTTTTTTTTGGAGACGGAATCTCGCTCTGTGGCCCAGGCTAGAGTGCAGTGGCGTGATCTTGGCTCACTGCAACCCCTGCCTCCTGGGTTCAAGTGATTCTCCTGCCTCAGCCTTCTGAGTAGCTGGGATTACACGTGTCCACCATCACACCCAGCTAATTTTTTTAGTAAAGATAGGATTTCCATGTTGGTCAGGCTGATCACAAACTCCTGACCTCAAGTGATCTGCCTGCCTTGGCTTCCCAAACTTCTGGGACTACAGGCGTGAGCTGCCGCACCCGGCTGACTGCTTATTTTCTGAGTTGTTAGGGAAAATGTGAAATGGCTTGGCTTCTCAGGCAGCCTGCTCACCAGTCATGTGTCAGTGCTCTTTTCATATCCTCTGATGGTCTGGAAGAAAACTGTGGTCTCAGAGAAAAAGCTGTTGTTCCAGGAATGTCCATCTGTAATACATTGTGGCTTTCAACCAAGTCATCACTTAAGTGACGGAACACTGGTGTATCTACTTAGTGCCTGTGGCTTTCCCACTGAAGGAAGAAATGAGCTCCTCTAGGTTCCAATCCTGCACTGTGGCAAAGCATGTCTTCCCCCACCAAAAAAAAGGTTGTGGATTTAAAGGAGACTTCTTACATAGATCACCTAGGTACCTGGGTTAAAATGTGTAGAAGGAGATTTAAGCATTTAAAAGAGTTGTCCTGGAAATCAAGAAGGGCTTATTCCAAGCCTGGTGAAATTACCTTTGTTATGAAGCAATGTTTTGTTTGTTTTTTTGTTGTTGCTGTTATTGTTGTTTTTGAGATGGGGTCTTGCTATGTTGCCCAGACCCATTTCAAACTCCTGGGTTCAAGCAATCCTCCTGCATAAGCTTCCTGAGTAGCTGGGATTACAGGCATGATCCACCACACCCAGCTCCGTAGTATCTTGTGTTCTGAAAGGAGATATCACACAGGGATGTGAAGATGAGAGGGGCTGTCAAGGGACGTGAGGATTGTGAAGGATGGGGTTACATTACATAGAGCTGATGCTTTCTCTTGTACTCACTCTTAGCATTGCACAGGGCTTTTAAGTGATCTAGATCAGTGCTTCTAATCTTTTTTCCCTCTGCCCCAAACACCTGAGAGACACAAAATATTTATACTAAAAACACCTGCAGGAGTGGGTATCAGAAACTCGGAGTGAATGGGGATTACTCGGAGAAGGGAAGAGCTGAAAGAAAGAGAAGGAAGAACTTACGCATTTTAAAAACAGAAAAAAAACAGGTGAGTGGGAATCTGCTTTCCCTGCTATGAAGAGTCACTACAATCCAGTGAACCACTCTCCTGGTAGGATGTCTCTGACTGAGGCCACTGTCTCTGAAAGACTAGTTATGCTGGTTCAGATGTAGGCCTTCCTACATATGGGTTAGCCCTAAGCTTGTTCTCTGGAATGTCCCAGAACATGTCTGTTGTCTCTTTCCATATGACCCAACTCCAAATATTTGGAGTCAAGCCTCTTCTAAGGCTTCTCTTTTCTAGATTAAATTTTGGCTGTTCTCTTCTTACCAATCCTATACTGTCTCACCTCAGGACTCCACTCTGTGCTAGGTGAGACCAGCTAATCTGAAAAACAAACTCCTATTACATCAGCCAGTGGTAATGTTACCCTCATGTCTGCAATCACAAAATAGGAAGAAGCCTTAGAGATCAGCTCAATCCAATTCCATATTTGCTCACAGAAAAGAGTGGAGATTTAATATTACATATTTGTTGATATTTGTTGGTGCGTCAGTTAGGACCAGAGTGCAAGTTTCTGAACACTGCATTGAGCAGGGCATGTGCCAGGCCACATTCCCGGTGAGAATTTCAATAGGTGGTAAGTTCAAGTGTAACCTCGCCAAAAATAACAGTACAAAAGAGTCCAGCCTGCTGGGCCTTTTTGTCTATTTCAGCACCCTCTGTATAATTTAATTTTATAATTATATAATTTAATCTCCAAACCAGGAGGGCTTCTAAGTATATCTGTTTCTTATTATTAAGATGGTAGTTTGCTGTTGTTGTTTGGTTTGTTTTTGCTTTTTGAGACAGAGTTTTGTTCTGCTGCCCAGACTGGAGCACAGTGGTGCAATCTCAGCTCACTATAACCTGTGCCTCTCGAGTTCAAGCAATTCTCCAGCCTCAGCCTCCCCAGTTGCTGGGACTACAGGTGCCTGCCACCACAACCGACTAATGTTTTTTGTATTTTCAGTAGAGTCAGGGTTTCATCATGTTGGCCAGGCTGGTCTCAAACTCCTGACCTCAAGTGATCTACCTACCTCAGCCACTCAAAGTGCTGGGATTACAGGCATGAGCCACTGTGCCTGGCCTGTTACTGTTTTTTTTTTTGGTGAAATGCTCACACACAAAAAGTGAGCTGCTTTGATCCTTAGTGTTGGTTGGTGGTATTTTACCTTCAAATATGTAATTTTATGAAGGCAACTTATTTCCAAAATCAAAGGATCCTTGGAGAACTGAATAAAGGGTGGGACTGTATTACATAGCAGCAGCTATATCATTGACTATAAATAAAGGACAGAAAAAAATTCAAAACAATGGTATTGTGAAAATTTTGCCTGGAAATACATAAAAATTCTGGTATTTTAAAAATGAACTTTAATTTTTAGAAGAATTTTAGCCTTACAGAAACATTGCAAAGATAGTGAAGAGGGTTCTGTGTACCCCACACCCAGTTCCCCCATCCTTAACATTTCACATTATTATGGTATATATATGACACAATTAATGAACGAATGTTGACGCATTATTATTAACCAAAGTCCTTTTTTGTTCACATTTCCTTAGTTTTTATCAAATTTCCTTTTTCTTTCCAGGATTTTATCCAGGATATAATATTTTATGTTGTCCTTATATCTCCTTAGGTTCCTTTTAGCTAAGACAGTTTCTTAGACATTCTTTGTGTTTGATAACCTTGAAAATTTTGAAAAATATTGGTCAGGCATTTTGTAGAATGTGTCTCAATTGGGACTTGTTTAATTTTTTTTTCTCCTGATTAGACTAGATTTTGGGGTTCTAAAAAAGAGCACAGAGATGAAGCGCAATCCTCATCAAGTTGTATCAGGAGTATATGATATCAACGCGACATCACTGTTGGTGATGATCTCGATTACCTGGCTGTGATAGTACTTGTCAGGTTTCTGTACCATAAGGTGACCCATTTTTCCTGCCTTTTTATACTGTACTATTTGGAAAGAAGTCACTATGTGGAGCCCACACTTAAGGAGTGGAAAGTTCTGCTTCACCTCCTATGATCCATTTTGAATTAATTTTTGTGAAATGAATACAGTTTATGTCTAGTTTCATTTCTTTCTGCACGTAACAATTGTTGTAGCACTATTTGTTGAAAAGAATATCCTTTCTCCGTTGAATTGCTCTTGTACTTTTGCTTTGTCAAAAATCAGTTGACTATATTTGTAGGGTCAGTTCATTTCTTTTTTTATTTTTATTTTTGAGATGGAGTCTCGCTCTGTCACCCAGGCTGGAGTGCAGTGGGGCAATCTTGGCTGAGTGCAACTTCCGCCTCCTGGGTTCCAGTGATTCTCCTGTGTCAGCCTCCCAAGTAGCTATAATTACAGGTGCGTGCCACCACACCCAGCTTTCTGTATTTTTAGTAGAGGCGGGGTTTCACCACATTGGCCACGCTGGTCTTGACCTCCTGACCTCAAGTAATTCACTCACCTCAGCCTCCCAAAGTGGTGTGATTACAGGCATAAGCCACCATGCCCGGCCTGTTTATTTCATCTTAAAGGTACACTTCAGTGTAACTCTTGAGAAGTTAGTTGATTTTAATTTTGTTTCCACTAGTCTGTGTAATCCAAACTTATTAAAATACTTTTCCCTCTACCTGTGTAGCTATCATCTTAACCTTTGAAGGTGGCACCTCTTAATAACAAACAAAAGATCTTCAGATTCATTTTCCTCTTTCAGAGGTAAGAGTAATATAATATTAGGGTGAGAGGGGAAATTTAGAGACCCCTCACTTTAACAATATTGTTTATCCTGTGAGAAAAGCTGAGATGTCAGTGAATGACTTGCTCAAAGTCACACAGCTGGTAAGTGATCGGGCCACTAACCAGCAATCAGCAGCTCATAGAGGACTCCAGCCAGTCCTCTACTGCACGTGACATCCTGGTTCCAACAGGCTTCTGCCTTTTCAGCTCTCTGTCTCTAAGCACACTAATCCGTAGATAAACATACTTCTCAGGTAACAGTAAAAGTTGTTATCATACACAAGGCTAACCAGAAAACCAGCCCAGGGGAATCATTCTGAGAAGCTAGGTTGGCTGGAACACAGTGCTAATGAGGCAAACTCCTAAGTTCTTGCATCCCATTAGACAATTAGCTTATTTTTTATTTTTAGCCAAACTGCAGCTATAAAACCTTTCAACAAGCTGGCAAAAGTCACAAAAGGAACTCAGTGAGAAAATTCTAGTTATATATACACTCCATGTTGTTATTGGAAAAATAGCTCAGTGGACATATCCTGCTGATACTGAGTCAACAAGATAATGTTCACATCAGAAAAGCAGTAGTACACCTAACCCTGTGTAGGTGGGCATCATGTTAGGTGATAACTATCTTAGTGTGCTCCTGCTGCACTAACAAAATACCTGAGACTGGATAATTTATAGACAACAGACATTTATCTCTCACAGTTCTGAAGGCTGGAAAGACCAAGATCAGGTGTTTTCAGGTTCAGTGTCTAGTTGAGGCCTTCTCTCTTCTTCCAAGATGGTGCTTCATCGCTCTGTCTTCCAGAGGGGACAAATGCTGTATTCTCACATGGCAGAAGAGCAAAATCAGCCTCACTGTCTCCCTACAGCCCTTTTATAAAGCTGTTAATCCCATTTATGAGGCTCTGCCCTCATGATTTAATCACCTCCCAAAAGCCCCACCCCTTAATACTGTTGCATTGGGGATTAAATTTTAACATGAATTCTGGAATGAACACAAACATTCAAACCATAGCAATAAGATTACTTTGTTTACTAATAAACAGAGATATGAAGAGATTATGGATCATTTAACAAATGGAGAGACAATCTTAACTACAAACTTGATATTCTGATTCCACAAGATACGTATGCTAAATAATTTGATCACAAAATATTTCTAAGTCTTTTACACATGATTCGAAGCAGCAAAAAGTGATGTTCCATACCAAAAACTAACTCTGTGAGTTGGATTAACTTTTTCTTTCATTAAATTTTATTCAGAACTACTACCACAATCATCTTGCCAGTTCTTTTAAAGTATATTTAGTTCCTTAAATTTTTAAAAATCATTTTCAAAGTCATTATAATTTATTATGAAAATTATCATTGGCCAGCTGAGGTGGCTCACTCCTGTAATCCCAGCACTTTGGGTGGCCAAGGTGGGTGGATCATTTGAGGCCAGGAGTTCAAGACCATCCTGAACAATGTGGTGAAACCCCGTCTCTACTAAAATATCCAAAAATTAGCTGAGTGTAGTGGGGTGCACCTGTAGTCCCAACTGCTTGGGAGGCTGAGGTGGGAGAATTGCTTGAGCTCAGGAGGTTGAGGCTGCAGTGAGCCATGATTGCACCGTTGTACTCCAGCCTGGATGACAGAGCCAGACCCTATCTTAAAAAAAGTTATACTTTATTGACCACCTACTGTGTGCCTAAAACTATCTTAAGCATTTTTATGCTCATTATTCTCATGCAATCCTCACAACAATCCTGTGAGGGAGGTTACATTCTTATCTTCATAACATCACAACTAAGTAGTTTGTGTTCAAAAATTCATGACTTTGCTTACTGCATCCCAAACTCAAACTTTCTCATGTCCCTGACCACAGCTAGCTGCCTGTGAGATTGAGCCAGTTCATTAATTCATACTAAGGTAAGTATGATGACAAATGTTTGATTTGTCTGTATAGAAGAGACTTGGGGAAATTAAATTGAATGGTAGATTTTTCTAGCAGCAAAAAGATGTTGGGGAAGGGAATGGGGGCAGGAAGGCGATTGCTGGCTTTGAGTTCACTGTTCTTTCAAATACATTTCTTAAATGTTTACCTGGTAAAATGGTGAACCAGGTATGCGTGTCTGTCAACAAGAACCATGTGTATTAGACAAGGAAGACTATTTAGGGAGTCCTGCGGGAAGAGTAGAGATCTACAGTGGGGTGGAATTCTCTGTCAAAGTTCTTTGACCACAGGTGGGATAAATGAATTAACTGTGTAGTTCTGCAGCTAAAAAGCCACAGGTGGCAATTATAATAATTAGAGAGTGTCCAGGCAGAAGTTTATAAAAGTAACGTAGGTGGTGGTTAATATTGAACACTGTTTTTGGTTGAAATTTATATACACATTTTTATTTTCTATTTTCAGTTTACTTAAAATTGGGTACATTTCTTTTCAATCTTTCATACTCATAGACAAACATTATTGGGCAATTAATAGCCTAGATTGCATAAAAACATATTTCTACACAATTTAGGCTAAATTGGAACCATTTCACATTCACATAGTTTGGGGCCATGAGAAAAACAGAAAAAATTTTAGTGACCAAAGTAATTTTAAGGCTGGGCACAGTGGTTCATGCCTGCAATCTCGCATTTTCGAGGCCAAGGCAGGAGGATCACTTGAGCCCAAGAGTTTTACTAGCCAAGGCTACATAGTGATACTCTGTCTCTACAAAAAAATAGAAAAATGAGCCTGGCGTGATGGTGTGCACCTGTACTCCCAGCTACTCAGGATGCCCCAGGCGAAAAGATCACCTGAGCCAGGGAAGCTAAGGCTGCCCGTGAGCTGTGATCATGCCGCTGCACTCCAGCCTGGGCAACAGAGTGAGATCCTGTCTCAATAATAATAATAATAATAATAACAACAATTTTAACTGTCAGACTTTTTACATCTCTTTAATCAAAATCTTATCAATCTATGGCTCTTGTAGTTTTTTTTTGAGTCTTTGATTCTTTCTTTTTTAAAATATATATTTTATTGCACTTTAGGTTCTGAGGTACATGTGTAGAACATGCAGGATTGTTGCATAGGTGCATACATGGCAATGTGGTTTGTACCTCCATCCTCGTCACCGATATCTGGCATTTCTCCCCATGTTATCCCTCCCCAACTCCCTACCCCCTGCCATCCCTCCCCTAGTCCCCCACCAACATATCCCAGTGTGTGATGCTCCCCTCCGAGTCCATGTGTTCTCATTGTTCAACACCCGCATATGAGTGAGAACATGCAATGTTTGATTTTCTGTTCTTGTGTCAGTTTGCTGAGAATGATGGTTTCTAAATTCATCCATGTCCCTACAAAGGACACAAATTCATCGGTTTTTACAGCTGCATAATATTCCATGGTATATATGTGCCACATTTTCCTTGTCCAGTCTATCATCGATGGGCATTTGGGTTGGTTCCAGGTCTTTGCTATTGTACACAGGGCTGCAATGAACATATGTGTGCATGCGTCTTTATAATAGAATGATTTATAATCTTTTGGATATATACCCAGTAATGGGTTTGCTGGGTCAAATGGAATTTCTATTTCTAGGTCCTTGAGGAATCGCCACAATGTCTTCCACAATGGTTGAACTAATTTACACTCCCATCAATGATGTAAAAGTGTTCCTATTTCTCCACATCCTCTCCAGTATCTGTTGGCTCCAGATTTTTTAATGATCGGCATTCTAACTGGCATGAGATGGTATCTCAATGTAGTTTTGATTTGCATTTCTCTAATGACCAGTGATAATGAGCATTTTTTCATATTTGTTGGCCTCATATATGTCTTCTTTTGAAAAGTGTCTGTTCATATCCTTCACCTACTTTTGAATGGATTTGTTTTTTTTTTTCTTGTAAATCTGTTTTAGTTTTTTGTAGATTCTGGGTATTAGTCCTTTGTCAGATGGGTAGATTGTAAAAATTTTTTCCCATTCTGTTGGTTGCTGGTTCATGCTAATGATTGTTTCTTCTGCTGTGCAGAAGCTCTGGAGTTTAATTAGATCCCATTTGTCTATTTTGGCTTTTGTTGCCAATGCTTTTGGTGTTTTAATTATGAAGTTGTTGCCTATGCCTATGTCCTGAATGGTTTTGCCTAGGTTTTCTTCTAGGGTTTTTATGGTATTAGGTCTTATGTTTAAGTCTTTAATCCATTTGGAGTTAATTTTAATGTAAGGTGTCAGGAAGGGGTACACTTTCTGCTTTGTGCACATGGCTAGCCAGTTTTTCCAACACCATTTATTAAACAGGGAATCCTTTCCCCATTGCTTGTTTTTGTCAGGTTTGTCAAAGATCAGATGGTTGTAGATGTGTGGCATTGCCTCCAAGGCCTCTGTTCTGTTCCACTGGTCTATATCTCTGTTTTGGTACCAGTACCATGCTGTTTTCATTACTGTAGGCTGGTAGCATAGTTTGAAGTCAGGTAGCGTGATGCCTCCAGCTTTGTTATTTTTGCTTAGAATTGACTTGGCTATGTGGACTCTCTTTTGGCTCTATATGAAGTTTAAGGTGTTTTTTTCCCAGTTCTGTGAAGAGGGTCATAGGTAGCTTGATGGGGATAGTGTTGAATCTATAAATTACTTTGGTCAGTGTGGCCATTTTCACAATATTCATTCTTCCTAACCATGAGCATGGAATGTTTTCCATCTGTTTGTGTCCTGGCTCTTGTAGTTGTATAAGATATATGTACTATATAGTATCATGATTAAAAATGAGAACTCTGGGATTAGACTGTCTGAGTTCAAATTCTAGCTTTGCCATCTATTAGTTATTTAACTATAAACATTTATTTAACCATCTTGTACCTCAGTTTCCTCATTTGTAAAGTGGCCAGCGCAATAGTGTTTATTTTACAGGACCCTTGTGAGAAATCAGAGTCACTTAGAGCAATGCCTGGCACAAAATGAGCATTCAATAAATGTGAAATACTGTTAATATTACCTTTTTGATATATGTCATGCTCCACGGTTCATGTCTATATTTAGTTTTAAGTTATGATATACATTCATTTTATTTATTTTTCTGAATATATTAATCATACTTGTTTAAAGGTTTTTTGGTAACTGAAATGTCTGGATCAGATCATGTCCTTGGTTTTTAGATATTTCCTCTTGGTCTTTAGAAATTGTTTCTAGCTCCTGGAATGCCTACTAAATTTTGATCCAATGCTAGACATTGTATTTTTTAAATTATGGAATCTTTGGGGTAATAGATTCCTTCAGAGATGCCCTACCCTTTCCTCTCCTAGGGAGCTGATCACCTGAACCCAGTGAGAGACAGAACAAATTCCACACTGCATTATAGATTTAGGTTCACAGCAAAATTGGGCGGAACTTATAGAGTTCCCATATATTCCCTGTTAAGCCCCCACAACCTCCCTTACTATGAATATCCCACCCCAAAGAAGTATATTTGTTACAACTGATGAATCTACATCAACATATCATTTTCTGAAGTTCACACTTTACAGTAGGGTTCATTCTTGGTACTGTACATTTTATGGGTTTTGACAAATGAATAGAGATACGTACCCACCATTATAGTATTATAAAGAGTATTTTCACTGCCCTAAAATTATCCATGTTCTGCCTATTCATCCCTCCCTGCCCCAATCCCCTGGTGACTACTGATCTTTTCACTGTCTACATAGTTCTGCCTTTTCCAGAATGTCATATTGTACATTAATGTTTTGGGGAGTCTCTTTTCCATCTCAGGTTTATCCCTGTTCCTAGATAGTAGCTCTCCTAGAGCTCCCCCTGAGAACCTGGGGTGTTCACTGAGGCCCTTTCCTCCTGACACTGCAAAACTTCTACTCTATTTAGACATTTTGTGCTTAGTTTCTTAATATTCTGCTCCATGCGGTCTCAGAATTTGGCAGATGTTTTTAAAGGAAAACAGATCAAGTGTCAGACTCAGTTTTCCATTAACCCTTCTCATTGGGCTTCCATCCTCATGAGATTTGGATTTTTCCAGTCCCCCAAACTGCCAAAAATTCTGCTGTCTTTACTGCCTCTTAGTGGTATTCTACCCAAGTCAGTTATCTGGATTATTTTCCTCTTGCCAAGTACTCTGAACTAGCAAATGCCCCAAAGGAAAAAATCAGTTGTAAAGTGTCAAAATTCCTCTCTAAGTTTTCTCATTCTTCAGAACGTGTTACCCAAGTCCGAGTTTCTTCATTGCTTCTTCGATGCCTTCAAACAGATGCTATTTTGTGTATTTTCTCCAGCTTTTTTAGTTGTCTCAGTGAGAGCAATGGCCTTCATCTCAGCTGAAAGGGGATGTTCCAACATACATTCCCGACAGATGTTTCTGTATTTCCTTATTTATTTTGTTAAGATTACGAATATTATTTTAAAATTTCCCTAAATCTACCTGTTCTACTAACCATGTCTTTGGTGTTTTTTGATATGTCATTCACAGGTATAAATCTCTACTTTAATATGGCATGTTGCTACATAAAAAACATTTGGTCATTTCTTGTGTACATACTTGTTTTATAAATTTTTTAGATGAATTTTAACATAAATATCTGGTAGTCAGAATTACCATATTGTATAGTGTATATGAAATTCAACTAACTGATAGAAATGTTGGGGAAATATAATTTTATATTAATATTTTAATAACTAAATTTAATTTCAATATTGAGCTCTAACTTTATTTGAGCGACAGAAACTTAATCTCAGTAAATTTTGGGATTTCCCAAGGATTTCATTTAAGAACCAAGGGGCTGGTGGGGTGCGGTGGCTCACACTTGTAATCCCAGCACTTTGGGAGGCCGAGGTGGGCAGATCATGAGATCAAGAGATCAAGACCATCCTGGTCAACATGGTGAAACCCTGTCTCTGCTAAAAAAAATACAAAAGTTAGCTGGGCGTGGTGGCGCACGTCTGTAGTCCCAGCTACTCGGGAGGCCAAGGCAGGAGAATTGCTTGAACCCTGGTGGCAGAGGTTGCAGTGAGCCAAGATTGCGCCACTGCATTCCAGCCTGGGGCCTGGTGACGGAGCGAGACTCTGTCTCAGAAAAAAAAGAAAAAAAGAACCAAGGGGCTTACATAGTGCCAAGGCATCAGGACTGGGGAAGAATCTAATGCTCAGTGTCACCTGTTCACATTTGCTATAGTTTAAATGTATCCCCTGAAGTTTATATGCTGGAAACCTAATCCCCAATGCAATAGTGGTGAGAGATGAGACCATTAAAAAGTGATTAGGTTGCAAAAAAAAAAAAAAAAAAGAAAAAGAAAAAGAAAAGTGATTAGGTCATGAGGGCTCTGCCCTCATGCATGGATTAGTGTCATTATTGCAGTAGTGGGTTAGTTATAAAAGTGAGCTTGGCCCTCTCTTGATTTCTCTCTTACCACCATGGTGCCTTCTGCAGCAAGAAGGCCCTCACCAGATGTGGCTCCTTAATCTTGAACTTCCCAGCCTTCTGAATTGTGAGCCAATAAATACGTTTCTGTTCCTTATTAATTACCCAGTCTCAGGTATCCTGCTGAAGTAGCACTGAATGGACTAAGACAGTGTTGCATCCATTGATATGGGCAATGCAATGTTTCCTCATTGAACAGTCCATTCTGGCATTCCTTGACATTAATTCTTATCTAGAAGGCTCCTTTAGATCCTCTGGCTTTCTCTGTTTACCTTGTTTTTATACTGAAATTCAAAGGAAACTTTCTGCTGCTGCTCCTGTGCCATTCTAGAGGGAGAAACTGGTCCCAATTGCCTAGGTATGCTAGCCATTTTTTTCAGCAGGACTTTGCTGCCTCCCTGGAGCTAAGCTCTGATTCTATTTCAGGCCAATCTTCTAGTCCTAGGGGAACAGCACAGGTATGCTTCACAATGTTATCATAATGCTTTGCCTCAATATTTCCTCTATGCCATGAGTCCTTTCAATTTTCTTAAAAACCTAAGGTTTTGAAACTCAGAATACAAGAATAATTTGCATTTTATTGTTCCATGTGTTCCCCAAAACAATGATAATAGATGAACTGAAAAGGAGAAAATAAAATATTGGATAGAAAAACAAAGCCAAATACTGGTTAACATTTAAAAAATATCATTGTGCTATATGTGTATTCATTCAATAAATCCTTACTTATTGAGGTCCTAATATATGCCAGGCATTATGCTAGGTGCTAGACTAGTTATGACGTAGTTATGGCCTTCACCTCACCTCGGTTAACTTCAAATTTAACAAGAAATACACACAGACAAGACAAGAGGCGATTTCACAGCTTCTGGCTAAACATATCTGAGTGAGATCATGTTCACTGACCTCCTTCCCAGAATTATGGAAAAGGGATAATGAAGTACACACAAAGCTATAAAGATAAAACTGAAATACTTACATGAAATACTTCTACGTAGATGAGATAGAAGCAGTGGAATTTTGGAAACTAGAAAGCAGATGGAGTAGTGGTGGAACTCCCTTAACAAACCAGAGAAAGCTGATGTAAAGGATGCTTTGAACTCTTATAGAATTTCAGAAATATTTAGAAATATTAGAGTAGCGGGTACAGGTAGTCCTGAAAATGGGAAGATTAGTTGCAAGTCAGTAAAAGAAATGAATTGGCAGCCAAACTTACTTCTCAGGTGGGAATTGTGGTTGAGTTCTGTAAGGGAAGCTAGGTGGAAAAAAAAAAAAAAAAAAAAAACATAAAACAACCATGCCAGATCACCTTACAGGAATAAATGTCAATATGTTCCAGTCACTTTTTAATTGCCTTGTTTTAAATATGAGCAGATAGCCAAGGATCACCAGACACTTAAGGAATGCCTATATCATGACAGAACTAAAATCAGACAAACTCTTCAAGAAAATAACAGCTATGGATGGAGCAGAAGAAAACATAAAAGCAAACTAATGAACAAATGAGCTAAAATTTCAGAAGAAAGTTTGGAAAGGAAATTGGGAAAATCTTCCAGAAAGTCAATGAAAAATAAAGAAATGAAAAATAGAAGAGAAAAGGAAAATTGTAGAGTTCAAGAAGCTCAGCACCCTAATAAGCAGGAGTTCCAGAGAGATTATAAAAATATAGCGTAGGATATTTTCATAGAAATAAGCAAAACATTTTTTCCTGAACAGAAGTCATGAGTTTATAGACTGAGGGAGCTCACTTTGTGCCCTGTATAATGCATCAGAAACAAAGACACATGAAGGCATGCCATGTGAAACTGTAAAACCTTGGAGATAAAGAAAAGAGTCTACAAATTCCCAGAGATTCAAAAGATCCGGACATGGAAAGACACTAGACTTTTCACCTGCTACATGGAAAAGCTAGAAGCCAATGCAGCCATGTCTTTAAAATTCAGATGGAAAATTACTTCAAATCTTGATTCTTATTCCTTGACAAATTTTCTAACAAGTATGAAGACATATTAAAAATATTTCTCACATGCACTTTTTTTATTAAAAAAAAATCATCTTCTTTTTATTCTTTTTCAGGAAACTACCAGAGAATGGATTCCACGAACTGAGGAAATAAACCAGAAAGAATCCACAACATAGGATCTAGGAAACAGGGAACTCTCCAGATAGATTGACTGATTGTTCCAGTTTGCCTAAGCCTGAGGGGTTACCAGGTGTGGGACTTTACGTTATGAAATTGGGACAGTCCCTGGCAAATTGGAATAGCTTTGTCATCCTATGTCCACAATAACAATGATGGGAAGTCCCAACTGGAGAGCAGGTGGCTGAAAATACAATTTGACCAGATAGGTTAAGAGAGTGATTTTTTTTTTTAATTTTTAGAGATAGGATCTTGCTTTTTTGCCCAGGCAGAAGTGCCATGATCACGGCTCACTGCAGCCTCAACCTACCAGGTTCAAGAGATTTTCCCACATCAGCCTCTAGAGTAGTTGTGACTATCAATGAATGCCACCACACCCAGCTAATTAAAAAAAAATTTTTTTGTAGAGACGGGGTCTTGCTATGTTGCCAAGGCTGGTCTTGAACTCCTGGGCTCAAGCAATTCTACCCCCTGTGCTTCCCAAAGTGCTGGGATAACAGGTGTGAGACACTGCACCAGGCCAGAGAGTGCTTTAGAAGGGATGTCTTTAGAGGAAAATGCATACACATACCTGTGTGTGTATGTGTATGTGTGCACGTGTGTGTGTGTGTGCATGTATGTGTGTGTATTGCCTGTTGAGCCTGAATGCATTAAAGAACTTCTTTTAAGGGAGTGTTTAGGGGCAAATAAGTTGTAGGCATCCAGGACATGAAACCAATGAGAGTAGTGGAAACAATAAGGAAAAAAGTTATAGATGAAAGAGAGTGAAATCAGAGGACATTAACGTGGATCTTCTGTGAATTATATTTATATAATCATGGTAATGTAAACACTGAACATTGCTCCAGCCAGAAATTACAACTATTGAAATGATGGAGAAAGAGAAAGAGAGACATTTGAGGAAAGCTAAATCATTATCTTCAATGGTATGGAGTCAATAGATACTATCCTGAAAACTTAACATAATCATGTTATTTAAAAACATGGAGGTCAATTCCAGAAAAAGTGGTTAAGAGAGTTAAAAAATTTTTGCTTCTGGAGAATGGAAGTTAGTGGGAGTAAGAAAAAAGATTTTTTTTTAGATTGCTAACATGGTAAATTTTAAAAATTATGAAATTAATATCTTTAATAGAATATTTTTGAAAGAAGTAATTACATTCTGCAACTCTGAACTTCATTTATGTAACATATTGCCACTCAGAGTTTTACATTTTAATGTAGTCAGATTTATTAGTTTTTCTTTCATGATTTGTTCTTTGTGGTCTAAATTTCTTTGTTAATATGTCAAAACACAATGTAGAGTGAAAAATAATAGCTAAAGAGCATGTGTCATGCTTAATTGTATTAAATTTGAAATATATCAAACAATACTATATATTGTATATGATTAGATACGTAAATAATAAATATATATATAGGAATAACAATGTTAACATTCTGTGTCTTTAGCATTTTATTCCTCTGTTTTAAAATTGGTTTAATTAACAAGGAATTTAATTGTAACAAGGTTGAATTGGTAGCAAAATACCTTTACATTTCTATAGTTTTAAATATTACATAGTCAAAAAAATTAATAGGCAACCATGATACCATATGGCAAAGCTCAGAGGAAGGTACCATAGAGGAAGTTACTTGGTGCTAGATAATCCATAGAAAAATACCTAATACAAATTAAGGGGACTGGTAAGGAAAGGCTTCCGAACAAGGCAATGAACTTAAGCTACAACCTGAGAGAAGCATATGGGGACTGGCGGTGGGCCAGGGTGTGATGGAGATGTAATTCTCTAAGAAGGTAAGAGGAGTTGATGTGTGAAAGTTGTCAGAATCCAAATGGAGTCACTTGTGCCACACTCTAACAAATACAGCCAAGAGGCTGAGAAGGGAAGGTTCTTAGGCACACATGCCTATGATAAGAACGATGACAGAGACTTCCTGAAGGGCTCTTATTCACGTATCCCTTTAACAAGAACTTTGGGAAAGACTTTTTTTTTAAACTTTTTTTTTAAGTTCAGGGGTGCATGTGAAGGTTTGTTACATAGGTAAACTCATTCATGGGTGTTTGCTGCACAGATTCTCTCATCATCCGTGTAGTAAGCCTAGTACCCAATAGTCACTTTTTCTGCTCCTCTCCCTCCTCCCGCCCTTTTTCCTCAAGTAGGCTCCGGTGTCAATTGTTCCCTACTTTGTGTCTGAGTTCTCATCATTTAGCTCCGACACTTACACGTGTGAACATGCAGTATTTGGTTTTCTGTTCCTGCATTAGTTTGCTTAGGATAATGGCCTCCAGCTCCATCCGTGTTCCTGAAAAGAACACGATCTCATTCTTAAGGACTTCTCAAACTAGCCAGCCAGATGCACAAGAACGCTTGCTGGACACTGTCTCCACTAATGAACTGGCATCAGCTCCTGTCATCAGCCCCTGTAAGCAAGGTTCTCTTTGCCTCAAAACAAATTACATGTACTTTTCTCTTTTGCTTTTATAAGCTTTCTCCCAGTCTCTTTGGATATACCTATGGGCCCACACACAGCTCACATATCCCAGATCTGCAAATCCCCTGCGCATTCCCAGACAAACTCAGTATCTCTGAAGGGTGTCTCTGCGATGTAGGTGAAACGATGAAGACCCATGAACTGTGATCCGATGATGGACTTCATCCTGAGGAGAAGCTGAGTCATAAGGGATGTTGAGATGCAGGGCAATAGCGATCCTGGAGGCCAGGTGAGGAATCTGGTGTCTGTATTTCATGGGTAGATGCTCAAATTCTTTACAGAATGATTTCCTCCCCACTTGACGCCTTCTGCCTCCGTTAAACCCCACCTTTTTCGCTTTTTCTATTCTCCCCACGTCGGGCGGGATCGCGATTCCTTCCTTCCCCGTGGCGGTTCCGTAGAGTCATGCAGAGGCCCTTGGCCTTCCCCAGTCTTGGCTAAGGGTGCCAGTCGCTCCCCTTCCGTCCCTCCGGCAGCTGTGAGGCCTTGGCAGTGTTTTTCTTTTCTTCTTTCTTTCTTTCTTTCCCCTCTGGCCTCCTTTCTTTGCCAAAACCTTCTTTCCGGGCCCCCGGGATTCCGGGACGCTGAGTCACCCGCGGACCGCCGAGGCTCCCGCCCACTGCCGCTTACTCACCTCCTGGGCCACGCCCTGCAGGCCGCCCCGCGGCGGGAAGGCCCAGCCCGCGCCCTGAGCGTGCGCTCCCTGCCGAGCAAAGGCTCGGGAGCAGGGCGAGCGGGATGATACTTTTCTTACCAAGCCCAGCTGGAGAGAGGACAGCGCTTGTGCTCAGAATCAGAGGGCATTTATCATGGCTCCAACAACTGAGGTTTACTCTTCCCAAAGACAGTTTCTGAAAAATATTTGGAAACACTAATTTTGTTTCACTTGTGTGATGTTGGCAGCTCTTTCTATTTGATGTTTTGAATGCCCTGTTTGTGTCTTCTCAAAAAGAGTGATTGCCCTTTCAACAGGGAGACGTGATTTGATTTTAGTACTACATACTATTTATTCATGTTGTCTTTTTTAGATTAAGGTAAAATTTCTATGCGGTAAAATGAACATAAGTATTTATGTATGTATAATATAAATACTTATTGAAGTAATATATTTTATTTATATTATACAAACATAAATTTATTTATATTAAACATACATTCATTGTTGATAAACCACAAATAATTAATGAACATAAATTAATAAACATAATTTAACCAGTATGTTTAATTTAATTAATAAACAAATTAATATGTTTAATTTAATTAATAAACTTAAATTACTTAAACATAATCCATTATAATTGATGAAATTTGACAAATACATACACTCATGTAACCATCATCCAAATCAAGATCTAGAACTTTCCCATTGTCTCAGAACGTTCTCTCTCTCCCCCTTTTAGTCAACCTTACTCTTAAAACCCTCCAAAGCCTTCCATCCCCCTTAAACAGCTAACTCTGATTTCTATTATCATAGTTTAGTTTTCCTGTTCCTGAACTTCATGTAGATGGAATCAGACAGAAAGGGTTTTCTTCTGTCCTGCTTCTTTTGCTGAACACGCTTTTGAGATTATTCCGTACTGTCGTGTTCTTTTTTGTTGTTGCTGGACACCATTCCATTATATAAATAAACCGCAATGTATTTATTCTCCTTCGATGGACATTTCAGTTGTTTCAACACACAAATTTTTAAAATGAGTAAACTGTACGGAAAGGTTTAGAACTATTCTTTATAGTGGAGAGTTTTCTTTCTGAAATCAAAATTACATTCCTAGCAGATTATCTAAAAAATTGGAGTTAGATTCTCTGTTTATATCCTATAGACTCTGAGTTTTGGAAAGATAGAAATTTGAGGGTCAAAGGAGACTGTTTTGATGCTTTTTCAATCCCCATCCTAAGTGTTTAAATAATAAGTAAAAATAGTTTCTTCAGAACTCTTCCTTTGCATATTGCTTTGTGAATACTGATTAGATAATACACTCAAAATATTCTTTACTGTAATAATTTTTACTGTGTTTCAGAATGAAACTGGAGAAGTAAAAGATGGTCATGGGTAACATTCAAAACCCATGTGAAGCTTGAATTAGGAAGACTGAGCACCCTAAACTTGAAACTTGGGTCTAGAATGTCAGTCATGTTGACCTCTGTAAGTAAACTTTGAATTAGTCATCTATTGTTCTGTAACAAATCATCTCAAATTTGGTAGCTTAAGACAGCAAACTTTTTTTTTTTTAATCTCATAATTTCTGTGGGACAGGAATTCAGGAGCAAACTAGTAGGGTGGCTGTGGTCTGGGTTTTTCATGAGTTGCAGTTAAGATACTGAGACACTTGGTCAAGGAGGAGCCTTAAGAGAAAAAAAATTAAAAGAAGATGCTTGCAGTGGGTTTTGAAGGAAAAGTAGGAGTTCACCAGGTAAACTAAGAGAATGTAGGAGAGGGGGTTTGAGCAGGCAGGGGAGGTAGCAAATGCAAAACCGGAATTTTTATATTAATTTCTTAGCAAGAAAGCAGAGGTTGCAAAGAAGGTAAGATTGGAGAGAGGGACATGGAAAAGTTCAGGAAGCCACTGTACACCTTGCCAGAGAATCTTGACTATTTTTCATGAGTAATCTGGATCTGCTAAAAATCTGTCAATTTTAAGTATGGAATGATATGATCATATTTGCATTTAGAAAAAAGTAAATATTAAAGCAATTTGGAAAGTAAATTAGGGAGAGGAAAAATGAAGAGCCCAGCAGGAAAGCCTGTGATATGAATGAGTAGAAGGAGGCTAATACAAGCTAAGAAAGGTGTTGTTGGAATCTACTTCTTTAGATGTGGTGATGGGAGAGGGAGAGGTGAGGGTGAAGGATCCAGAAATACTGCCAGGATTCTGGTATGGATCAAAAGTGCTGTCTTTAACCAGGACAGAGACTGTGGGGAAAAGGCTAGTCTTGGAGGAAAAATGATGAGTTAGGTTTGGGCATGTTTGAGTTAGCTATGGGATATCCTGGTTGAGATATGAGTAGCAGGCAAGTAGATATATCAGCCTGGAGCTCAGGGGAGAGATCTGAGCTGGAGATGGGGGTTTGGAAATGTGGTTTGCTATGATCAGACCACTGCAGGCTGGGTAACATACTTCTCAGATGCAGGTGAT
>PVKP010011885.1:0-60079 GCA_004027715.1 Plecturocebus donacophilus | reverse complement strand
ATATATATATCATATGCACATATGCGTGTGTGTGTGCATGTGTGTGTAGATAGATAAGATTCAAACATCTAGAAAATCTATAAGAAATGCTTTCTATAAGCACACCAAACAGCCGGATCATGATGTCTACGTGTAATTTTCCAGTGAATAGATCCAGAAATCCTTCAGGAAGTGACTGATTTTACGCCTGGAGCAGGAAAAATATATAATAATCATGAACTTTATTTTAACCAAAAATAAAAAAATTACTTAAAAATAACAAGGATATATCAAAAGATTCAGATGTCAACCTTAAGTAATCCACCAAACAAATCAGGAGAAATTTGAGCATTAAAACAGATAGTGATATTTATCAATTTAATGTTGAGTATATACTGATATAAATAAATTAGTAAACTTAGTATTTAATAAAAATGTTTTTTTTGCATGGTTTTAAAGTACCATCTCATACAATACTTTCTTATAAAAAGAAAAAGAATAATTTTGCAATGGAAAAGGCTGCTAAATGCTACCTTCACCACAGGATCAAAATAAGAATCATCAATAATAGGAAAAGTTATATATTGTGCAAACTGAGAAGGATAGCACTTCAGTGGCATTCTGCACAATTGTTAGAAACCTGAATCTAATCAGAAGGAACCCAATTTGAGGACTAACCCAAATTGAGGACATTCTATGAAACAACTCTTTCACATTGTTCAAAAGTGATAAGTTTATAAAAGTCAAAGTGAGAATAAGTAGTTTTTTTAGATTAAAGACTAAAATTAAGACATGACAACTAAATAAATCATGATTCTAAACTGGATCATTTTACTATAATGAACATTATTAAGACAACTGGCAGATTATGAGTGGGGTCTGATGACTAGATTTTACAGATTTTACCAAGGTATTGATATTAATTTCCACTTTTCAATTATATTGTTCTCATATAGAAAAATTGTATGCTTATAGAAAATACACTGCATAATATTCAGGAGAGATTGAATAACATATTGGCAACTTACTCTCAAATATTTCAAGAAAATTAAAGTTCTGTGTTATGTTCTTACAAATTTTCCTTAACTGTGATTATTTAAAAATGTAATATTTACACAAATTCTACTCCAGATGATAATAATATTGCAAATAACTATTTCTAAGAGCCAAATAGATGCATCAGTTATTGATATTTGCATATTAGTGACATATGCAAGCAATGTCACTAATAACAGCACAATTCTTTACTTTTGTCATGTTTCTATTGACATGAACTGTAATAAGCTCACTTGGGAGCTTTAAAATGTAAAAATTTGCATTTTGTAATAATGGAAACACCAAACAAAATTTAAGTAGAGTATTTAAGTAGACTATTTTTTTATTTCTCTTTACTGAAGTGTCCAGAAATGGATACTGATGCACAGAACATCTTCACAACATTAAAGTAGGTATAATTTCCTAAATAATATATTAAAATGCATTAACTATAAATAAGTAATAAATTTGATGCTATTTACATGAAGACCTTTATTCCTCAATAGTCATGATTAAAAAATAAAAAGGAAGTCTATAGACTACATGGAAGATTACATTGAAAATAAAGATCTGAGAAAGGACTAATTTTCAAAATATGTTTTCATGTGTTTATCAATTTATGTATCTATATATGCCTCTATATACCTATGAATGTATGGATGAATGTGTCTATTTAAATATTTATTTTGTAAAATAATAATACTAAGATGACAGAAGAGCTACTTGAAAGATGGACAAAATAACTGAATGAGCACTTGATAAAAAAGAGTATCAAATGTACATTGGTTCTATACATTAGAGAAAGGACAATCTCTTCAATAAATGGTGTTGGGAAAACTAGATATTCATATACGTAAGAATGAAACTTGACCCTTATCTTTTGCTATGTACTAAAACCAAGTAAAAAATGGATTAAAGACTTAAATATAAGATCTCGAACTAGGAAACTAATCAAAGAAAACATTGAGAAAACTTCAGGACATTGCTCTGTGCAATGATTTCTTGAGTAATACCTCACAAGCACAGGCAACCAAAAAATGAACAAATGGGATCACATCAAGTCAGAAAGCTTCCAAATGGCAAAGGAAACAATCAACAAAGTGAGGGACAACTCACAGAATGGTAGAAGATATTTGCAATCTATTCATCTGACAAGGGATTAATAACCAGAATATATAAGGAGCTCAGAGGACTCAATTAGAAAAAAGTCTAATAATCAAATTTTTAAAATGGGCAAAAGGTATGATTAAACATTTCTTAAAAAAAACCCATAAAAATGGCAAAAAAGTATGTGTAAGTTGCTCAACATCAGTGACCATCAAAGAAATACAAATCAATAATGCAATGTGATATCAACTCACCCTAGTTACATCATGCCATCTATCTAAAAAACAGGCAATAATGAATGCTGGTGAGGATGTGAAGAAGGGAACCCTCACATGCTTGGTGGGAATATAAATTAGCACAGCCACTATGCAGAACAGCATGAAGTTTTCTCAAAAAACTAAAAATGGACCTACCAAATGATTTAGTAATCCCACTTATTGGTGTCTAATCAGAAGAAAGGAAATCAGTATATTGAAGAGATATCTGCACTCCTGTTTATTCCAGCACTATTCACACTCAGTAGCTACGATCTGGAATCAACCTGTGTCCATCAACAGATGAATGGATAAATAAAATTTGATACATAATCACAGTGGAGTGTTGTTCAGCCATAAAAAGTATGTGATCCTGTTATTTGAAAAAATATGGATGGAATTAGAGGACGTTTTGTTAGGTGAAGTAAGCCAGATATACAAAGACAAATTTTGCATGTTCTCACAATTTAATTTTTAGTGGGAGCTAAAAATTAAAACAATTGAATTCATGGAGATAAAGAACAGAATGATGGTTACCAGAGGGTGGGAAGGGTTGTGGGGAGGGAAGGGGAAAGCAGAGATTGTTAAAGAATACAAAAATATAGTTAGATACAATGACTAATATCTAACATTTGATAGCACTACAGAGTGACCACAGTCAGTAACAATTTGCTGTTCATTTTAGAATATCTGAAGGAGTACATTTAAAATATTCACAAAAAGAAATGATGAATGCTTGAAGTGATGGGTAGTCCATTTACTCTGATGTAATTATTACACAATGTATGCCTGTATTAATAGATCTCATGTACACCAGAAGTATATATACCTATTATGTACCAATAAAAATTACAAAAAATTAAAAAGCTAGAAAATGTATACTGGTTCTACCAGTTTGGAAAACTGTTTGGTATTATCTTTTAAAACTGAACATACATATTTCCAATGATAAGAATGATCTTAAAAGCGTTATTCATGACAGCCCAAAACTAAAAGCATCTGTATGTCCACAACAGAAGAGCATATCCTTTTATTTTGGCTGAAGAAATGCAACTTTATACTAAGATATTATGTAAATTTATATGAACAGTAATATTTTAGCTTTATTTAAGAATATGTAAAATAATAGATGGTTGTTTCTATTTGTTGGGCTTGTGCTTTCATCTTTTTTATCTTTATATTTAATTATACCCCCTAACATTTCTATTATAATCAATTATTACTATATAATAGCCAAGTCGAATAAGATAGTTGCCCTAGAGAAGGTTATTAATTGATTTTTTAGATAAATATGACTTTATATATAAAGTCAGATGGTGAGGTCAAAGTAGAATAGTCTTTCTGTATTTTCTTACTTTTTACCAGTAATATGTGTGGCAGAATACTTTCTTCTTGTATTTCATATGCATTGCTGTACTTCTCCATACCATTCTTCATTAGTATGACAACTGTTAGAATTTTGATTAATCATTGGTTATCTCTTTAAAATATGAGCAGGTGTGAATCTTTGTGTTGGAACTATTAGCAAATCACTCAGGCTTTGTAGAAAGAGAAACCTTTTGCAGAAACATTTTCTGTGATTTTATTATTATAGCATTTTAAATATCAGCAGTATTAAACGTCCAAAGTAAACTCAATGCTCTTCATTGTTTCCTTATGCCCAATATACAAATAAAGAAAGAATGATATATTTCAATCCTTATTTTAATTATTTGCTTAACCTGGACTAGTATATTTTTGGTATTAATCTTGTCATAAGTATAATTTGAATATAGAAGCCTGCTTAAATAAATTTCTTATAATATTATTAAGTATGAAAATGTATTTGGGACTAATTTGATCTTTCCTGGCAATAAATTACTGATACAACAGGAGGCAGGTAAATACTGGGTAGAAGAGAACGGTCCCCCAGCAAAGGCTCCACTCTCAAGTCTGGAAACCTACGGCCCTACTGGGAACAGGCATTCCTATTTTCATACCTAACTGTTGCCTTTTCCAAGACCACTCTGGCCCATCATCACACACCCATCCTTTACCCATAAAAACCCCAAACCCCACACTTTATGATCAGACAAGCAGAAGAGTGGCAGAACATCATGACAGAGATGGAGAGAAGAGAAGCAACATCTGAACATTGAGAGGAGTTCAGCTTGGGACTGTCAGAGAAGAGACAGGTAATGGGATGGCTAACTACAGGGGAAGATCATCTTCCCACTCCATTCCCTTTCCAGTTCCCCATCCACCCCATGAGAGCCACCTCCATCACTCAATAAAATCTCCACATTCAACATCCTTCAAGTCCATGTGACTTGACTCTTTCTGGATGCTGGATAAGAACCTAGTTACAAAGAAATGCGGTGTAAAAGGTTGCCACCCTGACGCCCCATTGAGCTGGTTACCATTTTGCCATTCATGATGGCTAAAAGATCATTAAACCTAAAAGATCATGAAAGCTAAAAGATCATTATAACACCCATGGACACAGCAGTAGGGCTGGAGCCCTCCCCGCAAAAAAGCACTCAACCTGTCTCACCTGCATCCTCTCCCTTCTGTGAAGGGTTTGAGCACCTAATGGTCAAGTAAATGAGACACCCCCTTCAGAAGGGTTATCACAAAGGGGTCAAAGAAATTCTCCTGCCTCATTAGTATTCACCATTTTATTCTACTAATAGATATCATATTTTTCCTCACTTAACCACATCATGCCTTATTCCCCTTTTAATTATGACAAATAATTTGAATAAACATTTATAATACAACATTACTAAGACACAGCTTTATGAGTTTACCAGACAACATCAAAATGGGTAGTGTAGATAAAATAGATTGAAATTTATTGAATACAAAAAAATTGGTTTACAAACATTTCCATTCATAAATTATTTTACTTCTTTTTACATGTGGAGTGGTGCTCTCTGTGGAAACAATAACTTTACATTGTTATGATTTTAATCAGACATTTTCAAAAAGTAAGTGAGATACTTGGAACTATCTGAAAATGTAATACATATTACATAGTATGATTGTATACATACTGCATTTCTTTGATGCCATTGTCTTTTTTGTGTTTATGTAGAGGAATGTTCTTAGGGAATGCACATTGACATATTTAAATATAATGTATTCTAATAAACTGATGCCTAAAATTTACTTTTCTATGTAGCAAAAAAAATCTATTCTGTGTGTGTGTGTAAATGTGCATACCTGTAGAGAGAAAAAGAGGAGGAGACTGAGATAGAACAAGTACAAACAAAAAGCATAAACAAAAATATGTATTTTTACATATATTTATATAAAATATATAGCATATAGAAATTATACATATTTTATGTATAAAGGTAAAATATATTTTTTCTATATTATTTATACATTTTTGTCCAATTTTATCTTGAAAAATAAACATTTTTGCTACCCTTTACAAATTATGATTGCAAATTATGCTTTTCATTGGTGTTTAACTCCAGAAAATATATTATCAACATTTATTCAATTTACTGTAAAACCATGTGCATCATCAATACCCTCATAGTCTTATTTGCATTTGTTTTCTCTTGAAAGTCATCCATGCTGTCTTCTTTTAAAAATTTGATTATTTTCTAAAGCCTGCTAAACTTTCAGGAACTTTAACCATTACCAATGCTCCCATCATTTTTTTTTTCTACACTCACTGGTAAAGAACCAACTAACCCATCATTCTTAAAATATGTCTTCTCACTTGTCCCCAGAACTTCTTTCTTATAATTCTGCCCTCTGCTTCTACTAAATTGCCACCTATCACCCAAGGCTAGTCCTATGACTCTAAAATGAGAAAAATAGATGAGACTCTTCTGTGTCATACTGTGGAATGTATGATTTAAAGCTTGTCACATACTGAAGATGGAAACAATGCATCATTATGTTATCTCTATTCAGTGTTAAACAGCCATTTTAGCCTTAGTGCTTACCTGTATTCCAGTTTTAGATTTTTTAACAATTTGCTAAATATCAAATAGTTGGTCAATGCTTCACTTAAAGTGTATGAGTACTGTATATCACCACCACTGAAAAAGCAATTTTCTTTTTCTTTTGTTCTTTATTTGTAGACATATTTAACAATCAAACTGATGTGACATATTGAATTTATAATCAATCACGACCCTCTGTTAATAATTTATTATCCTTTTTGTAAACCTCCCCTACTTCATACTTTGATTGCCTTGATTTTATAAAACTTAATATTATTTTTAACGTAATCTTTTTCCAATTTCCCTAAGTACAGAATTGTTTTCCTGTAATCTTTTGTTTTCTGCTTTTATGATCTGTACAGATTTCTTTTTGTATCTTACTTATTTTTGAGGATTATAATATATACATCCTTGATAAACAAGCCCTTTAAATTTCTCATGAGCATAAGTCAGAACTACTTACAGTGTCAAGTTTAGGATAGACTCACTTCTGAAATTACATTGGTGCAGCATTAATCAATAATCAATTATTTGTGGGTAGTTTTGTTCAGTTAATGATGAAATTTTCCTTTAAATTGATTTTAGTATGTGGTAGGAAAAAAAAGGTTATAAATACAACCTGACTTTCAATTTTTTTGCCATCTATTTAAAGATATGTTGTAAGGGCCTATCTTTATTCCCACATACAGTCTGGTGAAACTGCCTTTTTTTGAAAATAAGGAACCTCTTCTGTAGGCCAGATGTATAAACTACTTGACAGATGTTCTATCCCTGCTTTAGCTTCCCAATCATTCTCTTAGATGGATTTACTGCTTTTCTGTGCAAGAAGTGCTGGGTTTCAGTAAAGATGCCATAATTTCATACACAGTGACCTTGGCATGAAGTTACTTTTCCAAAACTGTGAAACAGCAGCTGTGTGAAACTTCTCACATCTTTTTTATGCACAATGTTTGCCTTTTTTTTTCTTCATAAATATAACTTCAGGAGTTTGGTTACCTTGAAGTTGTACATAAAGGGAAATATGTAAGTGCTCATGGTAATGAAGGATATTTAACTCATCAGGATTCTAACTGCAAGCATTTGCTTTGGAGAAATGCTAAATATTCACAGTGTAATGGGCAGAATAATCATAAAAGATCCATTATAGTGTGTTCCTTACACACTTTTAGGTTGCCTTAGGGAGTAGACAGCAGGTCATAAAAAGTTGTTTTATTTAAGAATTTAACAGCTTTTTTTAAATCAGAAAAAATCACAAACATTGATGTGTATCCTCACAGTGTTCACATAATTGTCACTGAAAATCATGTTCTTAAAAAAAGTATATCTGTGATAAATAGCCAGAAATGAGAATAAGAAAAAAATACTCCTAATATTTTCTTCTCAAAATATGTATGTTAAGTTTAATAACATCAATGTTAATTGTTGTGTCAGTTAAATATACAATAATGAGAATAATATTCATCATTATAAATGAGGCACTGTGAAATCTAAAAATAAATATGTAATGCCATATAATAGAAACTTAAATTCCCAAAGCTATGATTTGTTATAGTTGGATGATCTCTAATTTTAAAGATTTGATTTTTATAGAGATATTTTTCATTTTTCATTCAACTTCATTTCACAGTTTTAGTGATTTTTGTGACCCAATCACTTATATTGAGGCTGTGTAGATTTGAGAAAATTTCTTTTTAAATCAGTTTTGTAAGAATTTTTGATCAAAATGTGCCAAGATAATATGATTTTCAGGAAAAAATTAAGAGCAGTACTTTCATTTTATAAAACTGAAAATGATGGCAACATAAATTAATTTCTATTGGTTACTCCACTGCCTATGATTAGACACGATACAAATCCAAACTTTTATTAAATATTACAACATAATACGATGCAGAATCAAACATATGTCCCCATAAAAATTCATTTTCTTATTGATATCATTGAACCCGCATTCTTTTCTTTTAAGACAGGGTCCCCTTCTGTCACCCAGGCTAGCATGCAGTGGCGCGATCTGCAACCTCTGCTTCCTGGGTTCAAGTGATTCTCCTGCCTCAGCCTCCCAAGTAATTGGATTTACAGGCATACACCACCATGCTGGGCTACTTTTTGTATTTTTAGTAAAGACAGAGTTTCGCCATGTTAGCCAGGCTGAACCAACATTCTGTTTATGTATATTTCTGGCCTATGTTCTCAGTGATTGTATTATATGAAACAATTCAATTAGTGAAATATTATTTTATGGAAAATAACAAATGAGAAAGGTCATAAAGCGATCCAGAAATTATAGAGGACAATTGACTTTATTCTACTTAGTACATGTGTGATTGGTTGTTATTGTTCTTATCAGGATAATGTAGACATGGATGGTGCAACTTCCAGAGACATATAATCCAGCATTACATTGATAGCAAATCTATTAGCTCTCTTAAGTGTTGGTTGCCTTACCTACGTAACAAAACTGGTAGAGTTTAGAAACCGTGTGTATATTTTAGGTAATGAATATGAATATGTACATATATGTGTGTTCTGTGTTGTGTAATGTGCATATGTATTAGGGAGTAGACAGCAGGCCATAAAAAGTTGTTTTATTTAAGACTTTAACAGCTTTTCTTAAACCACAAACATTGATGTATATCCTCACAAAGTGTTCACATAATTGTCATTGAAAATCATGTTCTTAAAAAAAGTATATCTGTGATAAATACTCAGAAATGAGAATAAGAAAAGAATACTCCTAATATTTTCTTCTCAAAATATGTATGTTGTTTGATAACATCAATGTTAATTGTCTTAGTTAATTGTTTGATGTTATCAAACTTAAATACCTATTTTGAGACATTTTTTTTCCTTGATACATAATAGATGTACTATTTTGGGGGTTCATGCAATAATTTAACCAGAAACTGTTTCATACTTATAGTGACTTAGGGGATATTCCTGGGATAATGTCAGGGCTATATGTTTGTTTCTGTTTTTTTATGATGGTAGGGGGTGGAACCAGTTTGCTTCTACACCACTATTTTGAAACCAGCAATATATTTGTTTTTTAAAGTCTACAATATCATATGTAATACTCTTAAATCTTAATTTTGTAATGATAGCAACACAATAAATAATTCCATGAGTTTTTAAAAATATTCGTGTTGGAAGCATGGTAGCAGGTTTTAAGCAAATATGCATATATATAGAATTTGTCAATAATTAACAAAATTACATATATATATATATTTGTCAATAATTAACAAAATTACATATATATATATATATATATGTAATTTTGTTAATTATTGACAAATTCTCCTTCATAAATATATAATTTGGTATTACCACAAGCAGTGAGTGGGTTAATTAGTTTAAATAAAGACTTGCCAACAGTGATGTTGTCACACTTTTAAATTTTTGGCAAACTGATAGGAAAGCAGTGGTGTGATGATGAATTTTAAATGTTCAATTTTGTTCGTTTTTTAAAAAATTCAACTTTCATTTAAGTTCAGGTAGCACATGTGCAGGTTTGTTGCATGGGTATGTTGTATGACACTGAGGTTTGGGGTATGATTAAACCCATCCCCTAGGTAGTCAGCATATATACACATACAACACAATAGGTAGCTTTTCAACCCTTGACCCTTTCTCTCCCCGCTAGTAGTCCTAGGTTCTATTGTTTCCATTTTTATGTCCATTTGTACCAAATGTTTAGCTCCCATTTATTAGTGAGTACATAGAGTATTTGGTTTTCACTGTCTGTGTGAACTGGTTTAGGATAACAGCAACCAACTTCACCTTGATGATTCAAAGGACATGATTTCATTATTTTTATGACTATGCAGTATTCCATAGTATATATATACTATATTTTCTTTATCCAATCCATTATTGATGGGCATCTAAGTTGATTCCATGTCTTTGTTATTGTGCATAGTGCTGTAATGAAAATATTGGTGACTGTCTTTTTAGTAGAATGATTTATTTTACTTTGGGTGTTTACTCAGTAATGATATTGCTGGGTGGAGTGGTAATTCTGTTTTTAGTTCTTGAAAAAACTCCAAACTGCTTTTAATAGTGGATGAACTCATTTACATTCACAGTAAACAATGTACATGCTTTCCCTTTTGAACACAGCCACAGCAGCATCCATTATTTTTTTGACTACTTCATAATAGCCATTCTGACTGGTGTAGCATATCTGATTGCAGTTTTGATTTGCATCAAAACTACATCATCAGTCATCATCTCTCATGATTAGTGATGATGAACATTTTTTTCACATGTTTGTTGCCCACATATATGTCTTCTTTTGAGAAGTGTCTGTTCATGTCCTTTGACCACTTTCTAATAGGGTTACTTGGTTATCATTGTTATATATTAAAATTTATTGTTATATTCTGCATAATAAACTTTTCTCAGATGCATAGTTTATGAATATTTTCTCCCATTCTGTAGGCTTTCTGTTTACTTTATTGATACTTTCTTTTGTTGTTTGGAAGCTGTTTAGTTTAATTAGGTCCCACCTAACAATTTTTGGTTTTGTTGCAGTTGCATGTGGGGACTTAGTTATACATTCTTTGTCAAGTATCATGGCCAGAAGGGTATTTCCTAGGTTGTATTCTAGGATTTTTATAGTTTTAGGTTTTACATTTAGGTCTTTAATTCATCTTAAGTTAATTTTTCTATATGGTAAAACACAGGGGTTCTGTTTCATTGTTCTGCATATGGATAGTAAGTTTTTCAAGGATTTTTTTCTTTTAAATAGGAAGTCTTTTCTGCATTGCTTATTTTTGAAGATCCGATGACTGTAGGCATGCAGCTTTATTTCTGGATTCGCTGTTCACTTCCATTGTTCTATGTGTCTGTTATTGTACCAATATCATGCTGTTTTATTATTGCCTTGTAGTATAGTTTGAAGTTGGGTAATGTGATGCCTCTGACTTTGTTCCTTTTACTTATCACTGTCATGGCTACTTAGGCTCCTTTTTAGTTCCACATGAATTTTAGAAGAATTTTTTTTCTAATTTTGTAAAAAATGATGTTGATGGTTTGAGAAGAATAGCATTGAATCTGTAGATTGCTTTGGGTAACATGGACATTTTGATGATACTGATTTTTCCAATCCATGAGCATGGAAAGTGTTTACATTTGTTTGTATCATCTATAATTTTATTCATCAGTGCTTTTTAGCTGTCCTTGTAGAGATCTTCCATTTCCTTAGCTAAATGTATTCCTTGATATTTTATTATTTTTGTGGCTATTCTAAATAGGATTGTATTCTTGATTTGGCTCTCAGCTTGAATGTTATTGATATAACATAAAATTATAAAATTAGTTTCAGTAATGTGTAGGATACAAACTCAATGTACTAAAAAAAGTGGCAGTGCTACTTTTATGGCAATGCCACTAATTTTAGTACACTGATTTTGTATCCTACACTTTATTGAAATAGTTTATCAGGTCTAGTAGCCTTTTGGTGAACTTTTAAGCATTTTCTTCATATACAATTATCTTCAGTGAAGAAAGATAACTTGAATTATTTTCCTATTTAGATGATTTTTTTTTAAACTGATTGCTCTGGCTAGGAATTCCAGTACTATTTTGAATAGGAGTGGTAAGAGGAGGCACTGATATCTTGTTCTAGTTCTTAAGGAGAATGCTTCCAGCTTTTGCCTGTTCAGTATGATGTTGGTTATGGGATTGTCATGAATGGCTGTCTTATTTTGAGAATGTTTCTTCAGTGTTGAGGGTTTTTTTTTTTTTTAATCATAAAGGGACGTTGGATTTTATTGAAAACTTTTTCTGTGTCTATTGAGATAATCATATGGTATGTTTTCAAATTCTGTTTATGTGGTGAATCACATTTAATGATTTATGCATGTTGAACCAACTTTGTATCCCAAGAATAAAGCCTACTTGATTGTGGTGAATTAACTTTTCGATGTGCTACTGGATTTAGTATGCCAGTATTTTGTTGAGGATTTCTGCATCTATGTTTATGAGGGATATTTTTCTAAAGTTTTCATTTCTGTTGTATCTTTGCCAGATTTTCGTATGAAAATAATGCTGGCTCTATAGAATACATTAGGGAGGAGTCCTTCTTCCTTGATTTTTGAAATAGTTTCAGTAGGATTGGTAGCTGCTTTTCTTTGTGCATCTGGTAAAATTTGGCTGTGACTCTGTCTTGCACTGGGCTGTTTCTGGTTGGTAGAGTTTTATTATTATTATTATTACTGATGCAATTTGGTAACTCATTATTAGTCTGATCAGGTATTCAATTTCTTCCTGATTCAGGCTTGGGAGTTTGTCTGCTTCCAGGAACTTATGCATTTCCTCTAGATTTTCTAGCTTATGTTCACAGAGGTATTCATAGTAGTCTCTGTGGATCTTTTGTATTTCTGAGAGACTGGGTGTAATATCACCTTTGCCATTTCTGAGTGTACTTATTTGGATCTCTTTTTTTCTGTATTAATCTAGTTAATAGTCCATATATCTTGTTTATGCATACAATGAACCAACTTTCATTATTTAATTCTTTGCATGAATTTTGGGGTCTAAATTTTATTTGCTTTTCTTTAGCTAAATTTTATTGATTTATAATTTTTATTTAGCTAAGCTGATTTTAGTCATTTCTTTCCTTCTTAGTGTGTGTTTGTTGTTTTTCTATTTTCTCTTGGTTAAATTAGATTATTAATTTGAGATCTTTCTAAATTCTTTGAGTAGGTATTTGGAGTTATAATCTTTCATCTTAACACTGCTTTTGCTGAATCTGAATGATTTCATATGCAATGTCTTTCCTTTTACTCATATCATAGAACATATCTGACTTAATTTCATTGTTTACCCAAAGTAATTCAGAAGGAAGTCATTTAGTTTTTTTTTTTGTAATTTGGTTTTGAGATTTTCTCTTGTTATGGATTTCTACTTCATTCCACTATTTTCTGAGAATATATTTGGTATCATTTTGATTTTTTGAACTTATTGAAACTTGCTTTACAGCTGAGCATGTGATCAATCCTACAGTATTTTCCATATAAAGATGAGAAGAATGTCTATTCTATATTTGTTCCACGGAGTATTATATAGATGTCCATTAGTTCCATTTGTTTAAATTTAAGTCTAGTGGAATTTAAGTCCAGAATTTCTTTGTTCATTTTCTGCCCCAATGATCTGTCTAACACTTTCAGTTGGTTGTTGAAGTCCTCCAGAATTTGTGTAGCTATGCAAATATATTTGTAGTTCTAGAAGTATCTCGTTTTATAAATCTGGGTGCTATGATATTGGATGTGTTTATACTTAGCATAGTTAAATCTTCCTGTTGAATTGAAATCTTTATCATTATGTAACATCCTTCTTTGTCTTTTTTTACTCTTGTTGGTTTAAAGTCTCTTTCATCTGGCATAAGAATTATGACCTCTAATTTTTCTTGTTTTCCAATTTTTGCAATAGATTTTTCTTCTAGAATTTACTCTAAGACTGTGTGTGTCATTATATGTGAGATGGGTCTTCTTGAAGAGAGTAGAAAGGTAGGTAGTTCTTTTTTAAAATACAGCTTGCCATTCTGTGTCTTTTATGTGGGTTATTTCAACCATTTAGATTCAAGGTTAATATTGATAGGTAAGCTTTTGATCCTGTGGTGGTGCTGCCAGCTGGTTGCTTTGTAGTCTTGTGTAGTTGCTTTATAGAACCTGTGGGCTGTATTTGTCTATGCTTTTGTGGTAGCAGATATTGTTCTTTTGATTCCATGTTTAGAATTTCCTCAAGGAATTCTTCTCGTAAGGCTGCCAAATGATAAAGAATTTCCTTAGTCACTCCTTGCCTGGAAATGATTTTATTTCTTCTTTGCTTATGACACTTAGTTTGGTGGATATGAAATTTATGATTTGAATTTCTTTTCTAAGAAAGAAAAGAAAAGTGCTAAAAATAGCCCTCCAATCTCTTCTGGCTTCTAGAGTTTCTGCTGGAGCCTGCTGTTAGCCTAATAGAGTTCCCTTTGTAAGTGATCTGACCCTTTTTTCTAGTTACTTTAAAAGTTTTTCATTTTACATAATTTTATAATTTAATTTCATAGAGTTCTAAAAAGTCTGTCATGATATTTTAGTTTTTTTCTGCATTAATGGTTATTTTGCTTGTAATACCTTGTTTTGTTTATTTTTGCTTTATCTAATTTTTAATTCATTAGCTTACCTAGTAGTTTTGCATTTTGTCGATTCTTTTAAATAATGACCGTTTTAAATTACTTATTAACCGTTTTAACCTTATTGCATTCTGCTTTTATCTTTATTATTTTTTTTTTACTATTTTGTTTTGGCATGTTTTTGTTCTTTTTCTAGATTTTTTTGTTTGGAATTTAATTCCCCTATTTTTATCTTTTATTTTATTTTTTGGTGTTGGGGAATCGTGAGATACAGCAACTTGCCTGATCTCTGTCTACTCCTTTCTCAAGTCCAACTTTTACTCCACACACACTCGTTCTCAATGGAAAGAGAAAAAGTCAGAACTCAAAACTTAATCTTTCTATGAAGCAGGTCTCCTTGTAGATAGACTAATGCTATTTCCTGGGAGGATAGAGTGTTTCTACTGAATATGCTTAGCTGGAGGAACATCACAATTTTTTATTTTTTATTTTTTGAGGAGTTTCACTCTTGTTGCCCAGGCTGGAGTGGAATGGTGTGGTCTTGGCTCTCTGCACCCTCCACCTCCCAGGTTCTAGCGATTCTCCTGCCTCAGCCTCCCTAGTAGCTGGGATTACGGGAGCCTGCAACCATGCCCAGCTGTTTTTTGTATTTTTAGTAGAGACAGAGTTTCACTATTTTGGCCAGGCAGGTCTCAAACTCTTGACCTCAGTTTCTTCGGACTCTTCTATTTGATTTATATTTCCTTTCTCCCTCTCACTCTCTTTTCTACATTTGGATGCTTTGTCATGAATTCAATTTTGTTTCAAAGTGTAACTATAAAGTAAATATATGAGTTTATTTCTATTAGGCTACTTATGCCTCATACTTACTCATGCCTAATTTAAATTAACTTTCTAGCTTTGGATTTTGAAGACAACTCAGGTAGAATATACAGATATCTCTACTTAATATCAATCATCCAGTTTGTTTAATCAGAATTTCTGAATGAAAAGATTTATCATGGATTTAATTCTTACTCATTATTAACTTTTTCAGCATTTTACAAAGACATTTTCATATGTACAGAAAACTTGAAAGAAATGAATCCTAAACACACACATTCTACAACCATGATATAACAATTAACATTTTACTTTATTTGCTTTATTATCTATTTATGCATCCATCCGTCAAATCTTTACTTAGTTTCAAAGTTGCAGACATTATTTTCATTCAAAAACATTTTTGCGTGCTAGAGTTAACTAGAGTTGGTTATTTTCAAATGATCTTTTTAAGGTCAAATTTACGTACAATAAAGACAGCAATCTAAGTATACTTGCAGTCACTGTGTTTTAGAAAATGCATACACTTATAACCAAAAGTTCTATCAAAACATTAACATCACTCTTTTTTGTCAATCTCTACCTTCAAACTCTGATAGGCAACCACTATTCTTTCTTTTGTCAGCACTAATATTACTTTTGCTTGCTCTGGATTTCAGTAACTTGAAAGTATATATTATGTAATCTTGTGTAAGACATTTCACTCAGTTTAATGTTTTCAACATTTACCTATGTGGTGGCATCAATTTGCATTTTAAAAAAGAAAAAAATAAAATATTTTACATGTCAAAGAAAGACTCCCTAAGTGATTTCTGAGTAGCACAACTAAGAGGTACATGTCTTTTTTTTTTTTTTTTTTGGAAGCTGACTTTAGAAAGATTTATTGGAATATACAAGAAGTGTTATGTAGTTATACATGTCCTTCACATTCATATCTGATACACCTGAACTCCTGTGTCTTTTTTTTAATTATTATACTTTAAGTTCTGGGATGCATGCGCAGAATGGGCAGGTTTGTTGCATAGGTATACATGTGCCATGGTAGTTTGCTGCACCCATTAACCCGTCATCTACATTAGGCATTTCTCCTAATACTATCCCTACCCTATCCTCTGCCAACCTCTATATATAAAAAATATATCATGTTACAATACAAATATTTTAAACACTTTCTATTGGATTAGCAGTGGTTATTTAACTTAGTAAATAAAAAGTTTCTTTGTGTATAGTATCATGATTTCCTTTAGTGCCACCTAATACATTTTATATGCATCAGCTTTGTTGATGCTTAAAATGTCTTTTTAAACATCACTATTTTATTTTTAAATTCTACAAGTTGCATTTGATGTATAAATTGGTATAATCTCTGCATGCTCATTTATAATGCAGTGAGTTTTGAAAACATAAATATATTTTTCCTGTAAATATTGGCTGAAAAACTTTATAATGACAGATCTACTCCATAAAATATTTGGATGTCAAAAACCAAGAGATCTTTCTCTAAAAAAATTAGTAACTGAAGAAATGTTATGTAGAATATGCATGTATTGGAATTCAAGTTTGCCTTGTTTTCAACTAAACTTTGGTTCAGGTAATATTTTTTTCTTATTGTTCTGTTAACTACTGTGTTCTTTCTTCTATAAACTTTCACTGGGGCATAGTTCCAAGACTCTACTCTCCCTAATATGGTCATTACAACCCATGCCTCTTGCTTAATTACACAAGACATTCATAGCTTCACCAATAACATAACATTTCCTTTTCAGTTATGATATTTATATTGCTCTTGTTTATTATTTTCTTTACTTTTTTGTGAACTCAGCTATGAATGTTATAGAATATTAATAAAACATTTTTATCAATAATTTTAAGTGTGTTTAGTCAAAGTTCTTTTAAAGATATTTCATTAGTCATAGTGCAATAAATAGAAGTTGATCATGGTAAACATATTTTAAAGATTATAGTAGGATATTTTAATCATTTTGTTTATTTGTTTCTCTTTTTTGTTTGATTTGATTAAATTTATTATCATCAGGTGAAAGAAAATTTGCAATGAAGCTGCATTCTTCTATATGTACTGCCAATTTTACTAATGATCTTTTCCCCCAATGATGTTTACACTATTTATTATTTTATTATTGAATTATAATCATTAGCAATTTGCTTTTTAATTTTAAACATTTTATATAATGTATTATGTAACTACTAGTAAGAGTTATATTCTGAATTTTCATAGTACATTGATTTCTTATTGAGTAATTTTTTAAAGTTATTGCATCAAATGTCAGCAAATAATCCAAAATTAAACTTTTCAAACATCCTTTAGCATATGTTAATTACACATTCTATTGATAAAGCAACTACTTGTTCTTACGCAGTAATACAATTTTTAGTTAGTTCAGAAGTTAGATGTTTTAGTCTACAAAACAGTCATGTATCTATCAACCTCATGAATATGAAGTTTAATGCAGTCATTCTTGGAATAAAGTTCCATTTGCTCATCTGCTCACATTTTAGGGTTTCCATTATGTAATATACTGACTGGCACATAATAAATGCTAGGCAAATTAAATATTTGGTGAATAGACAATTGTACTAGCATGATTTTGTGAAATACCCAACAATTCAGGGAAAGCAGTCAGTATGGTTGCTCACAGTTGGAGATTGGCAATGCTGTGATAACATGACAACAAAATCAGTTAAAGATTATATTGTATTATTGAAAGGGCTGAACACATTACACAGGATAATACATTCTGAACTAAGAGGAAAAATGACAACAAAAGTAGCAAAGAAATAAATATGAAATGATAGAAGATTAAACTCAGTAAGAAATATTAAGGAGGATTAAGTATAGGATGGCTTCATGAAATTTATCTTTTTATATAATGCATATTTCATTCATATGTAAAAATATCAAAGGCTTCTTTAGGCTTTATCTAGAGAGCTATGCCTATTGGTACTCATAGTATGTAACTAACATCTTAGATAAATTGGTTTCTATTTTTTAGTATTTTCTTTTAAGATAATCTTTTCCATAAAATCGTGGATTATTCCTTTCTCTATTTTTCACCTCTTTTTTTTTTTTTTTTTTGGTAGGGGAATCTTTTGAGAGAGCATCCTCCTCTCACCAAGTGTTTTCTCTTTTGCTATCAGTTCTTGGCCTTTTTTAAAGCTAGTAACCTTCCCTAAAGAGAGGTTATCTATACTTTATTTTCAATTACTATATAGAAGAACAGTTCAGAACTATTATTGGAGTCCCAAGTCCATCTATCTGTCTCCTTGGTCTTTCCAACAGGATGTTTCACCAACAATTAAAATTCAACATGTCTAAAGATGAATTCATTTTTAGTGCCCCTCTTGGTCCCTACTCCTGTCACTGCTAGTTCCAAAGGTCTAACCTCCTTCCATGTTTCTAATGAGTGGAGCCATCTTCTACTAGTTATGCAAACTATAATTTTAGACTTCAACACTGACTTGTCCTTTGTACTCTCTCCTGTATTTCTCTCAAATTCTGACATTCAACTTTTAAATACATCTTCAATTCATCCACTCGATGTCATCTTCCATTACTAATTTCAAACAATCTTCCTATGTTGACTATTGGAATTAACTGTTCAAATGTGGTCACTTTTGAATATAAAAAGAAAGATAAAAGTAATTACACCAAGACACCTAACATGAGCAAAAGTTAGACTGTTTCTGACAATCTAAGAATTATCATACTTCCAAATTTAAAGATTTTCCATTATCAACCATTGTTCCTACTCTCATTCATTCTCCTACTTGAAGTAAGAGTTAACTTTTAAAATACAAATTTATCAATAACTCCTTTGTATGGCTTTTAGAATAAATGCTATAATTCCTAACATGGTCTATACGGTCTGGCATAGTCTGGCTTTCACCTATATTTTCAAATATATCTCATGCTTCTCTTGCTTCTCTCTTCATCTTTCTCACTGTGCTCAAGGCATCATTTTATAAAAAGAATTTAAATTTTATTTTTGAGATGGAGTCTCACTCTGTCACCCAGGGTGGAGGATGGAGTACAGTGGTGCAATCTTGGTTCACTGCAACCTCCATCTCCTGGGTTCAAAGGATTCTCCTGTCACAGCCTCCCAAGTAGCTAGTATAATAAGCGTGTGCCACAACACCTGGCTAATTTTTGTATTTTTAGTAGAGATGGGTTTTGCCATGTTGGCCAGGCTGGTCTTGAACTCCTGACCTCAGGTGATCCACCTGCCTCAGCCTCCCAAAGTGCTGGGATTACAGGCTTGAGCACCTGGCTGCTTTTTGTTTTTCAAAGGCTATAAGCTACATGTACAATTAATTGTTTAATTCCTGTTTCCTACTAGAATGTCAGCTCCATGAAAAAAGAAATTGTGAATGTATCATTTATCTTTTTTAATTTCTCTTGTTTGCTTTTAGCTTTTTCTTTTTCTTTCTTTTTTTTTTTTTTTTAATTTCAACCACTTTACCAGTACAAGTGGGTTTTTGTTACAGAGATAAATTATAGAGTGGTGGAGTTTGGGATTTTATTGTATCCTTCACTTGAGGAGTGTCCATTGTACCTCAATAAGTAGGTTTCGTCCTCACCTACCTCCAGCCCTTCCTCCTTCTAAGTCTTCAATGCCCTGTATACCTCTCTGTCTGACTTTGTGTTTGTGTACCTTAGCTTAGCTCCCAATTATAAGTGAGAACACGTGGTATTTGGTTTCCCATTCCTGAGTTGCTTCACTTAGTAGTATTATATTTAGTGTACACATAATATAGTATATATATAGTAGTATTCTTATATATATACAAATACACACACATATACACATATATCACACATATACATATATACATACACACACACAAATACACACACGCACACACACACACATATATGGGAGATCTACTTTTGATTCTTTGAATAATCTCCATACTATTTTTGAAAGAGGTTGTACTAATTTACATTCACACAAGTTGTATTAGTCTGTTCTCATACTAGTATGAAGAAATACCTGAAACTGAGTAATTTATGATGGAAAGAGGTTTAATTGACTCATAGTTCCACACAGCTGGGGAGGCCTCAGGTAATTTACAATCAGAGCATAATGGGGAGCAAATACATCCTTCTTCCTTCCTTCTTCACACAGCAGCAGAAGAGTGAATGCCCAGCAAAGGGGGAAGCTGCTTATGAAACCATAATATCTCATGAAAACTAACTCTCTATCATGAGAACAGGATGGGGAAACCTGATCCACCATTCAATTATCTCCACCTGGTCCTTCCTAGAACACTTGGAGATTATGGGAACTACAATTCAAGATGAGATTTGGGTGAGGACATAGCCAAATCATATCACAAGCAGTTATAAGCATTTCCTTTTCTCCACAACCTCACAAGCATCTGTTATTTTTTTTTTGAGTATTTAATAGTAGCCATTCTGACTGGTGTGAGATGGTATGTCATTGTAATTTTAATTTGCATTTCACTGATAATTAATGACGTTGAGCTTTTTTCATACTTTTTGGCTATTTGTACATATTTTGAGAAATGTTTATTCATGTCATTTGCTCACTTTTTAGTGGGATTTTTTTTTCTTGCTGATCTGTGTGAGGGAGATTGTTCATATTAGTCTTTTGTTGAACATGTAGTTTGCAAATCTTTTCTCCGATTCTTTAGGTTTTCTATTTACTCTGATGATTATTTCTTTTGCCGTGCAGAAGCTTTTCAGTTTAAATGGGTCTAATTTATTTATTGTTGGTTTTGTTGCATTTGCTTTAAGGATCTTTGTCATCCATTCTTTGCCTAGGTCAATATCAGAATAGTTTTTTTAAAGTTTTTTAATAGAATTTTTATGGTTTCAGTTCTTAGATTTGAATATTTCATCCATCTTAACTTTTTGTACATGGTGAGAGAAGGAATCCAGTTTCATTCTTCTACTTGTGATTATCCAATTTTTCCAGCATAATTTATTAACTTTTCCCCAGTTTATATTTGTATGTTTATGTTTTGTATGTTTTCTCAAAGATCAGTTGGTTGTAATTATTTGGCTTCATTTATGGGTTTTCTATTATGTTGCATTGGTTTATATGTCTACTTGTATATCAGTACAAGGCTGTTTTGGTACTATAGCCTTGTAGTATAATTTGAAGTTGAGTAATGTGATGCCCTAATATTTATTATTTTTGCTTAAGAGTACTTTGGTTATTTGGGCTCCTTTTTGGTTCCAAAAGAGTTTTAGGGTTATTATTCTTTCTAATTCTATTAAGAATGATGTTGGTATTTTGATAGAAATTTCATTGAGTCTACTTTGCTTTGGGCAGCATGGCAATTTTCATGACATTTGTTTTTCTACTTCATGAACCTGGGATATATTTCCATTTGTTTATACCATCAATGATTTCTTTCAGTAGTGTTTTGTAGTTCTCCTTATAGAAATCTTTGACCTCCTTGGTTAAGTGTATTCCTAGGTTATTTTATGGAGCTTTCATAAAAATGATTGATTTCTTGATTTGATGCTCAGCTTGGTCCTTATTGCTGTCGTGCTACTGAATGTGTACATTGATTTTGTAACCTGAGACTTTACTGAATTAGCTTATCAAATCTAGGAGTCTTTTGGGGGAGTGTTTAGGGTTGTTTACATATAAGATTATACCACCAGGAAACAGAGACAGTTTGATTTCCTCTTTTCCAATTTAGATGTCCTTTTTTGTTTTCTCTTGTCTGATTGCTGTGGATTAAACATTCAGTTCTATGCTGAACAAAAGTGTCCAAAGTAGGCACCGTTATCTTGTTTCAGTTGTTGGGGGGAAAGCTTTCACCATTTCCCCTTTTAGTATGATGCTGGCTTTAGTTTTTTCATATACGGTTTTTATTATTTTGAAGTATTTTCCTTCTATGCTTAATTTGTTGAAGGTTTTAAGAATGTCGAATTTTATTGGCTGCTTTTTCTGCACCTATTGAGATAATCATAGGGTGCTTGTTTTCAATTACTTTATGTGATGAGTCATATTTATTGACTTGCATATCTTGAACCATTCCTGCATCCCTGGGGTGAAACCTCTTGATCATGGTGAATTATTATTATATTTTTGATGTGCTGTTAAATTTGGTTTGCTAGTAGTTTAAGAATATTTGTTGTTCGTTGGGAATATTGGTCTGTAATTTTCTTTTATGTTATGCCCTTTCCTTCTTTGACATTTGGGTAAGACTGGCCTTGTAGAATGAGTTAGGTCATAGTGTCAGTAGGATCTTCAGTCATAGTGTCAGTAGGATTTGTACCAATTCTATTTTAATGTCTGGTGGAAATTGGCTGTGAATTCATCTGGTCCTGGGCTTTGTTATTGCTGGGCAGATTATGTATGGCTCATTCAATTTCACTGTACATTTATCTTTTTATTCTTCCTAATTTTAAATTTTAATTATAGAAAAACATCACAAACACAGGCTCAAAAAATATAGAAAATGCTACTGTCCTAATTTTCTCTTTTTACTTTAGTTAAGTGTTTCATTTAGAGTAATTAATAAGGATCCACTCTAAAAAGGATGGGAGAAGACAGACTAGTAGCACAGGAAAGACATTTTTATTTGCAATCTAATTATCAAATTTTCATCACTAGGAATTCTAACAAAATTACTGTATCAAAATGGACTCTTATTTGGTAAATCCAATATATTATCTTGATTTTCTACCTTCTTTGACTTGTAAAATACTGGCAACTAATTATTTGCTAAGAATTTTTTCCCAAATGCTGCTGTATCTTTTTTTTTTTTTTCTAATTTCTCTGATTCTTGGCCCTTTTCTCAGTCAATAACCTACCCCCAAAAGGTTTTATCTGTACCCCATTTTCAACATATTATTTTCTAACATAATTTATATTCATCCATGAGTTCTTCTTATCATTCTACTAGTTTTTAAATTCTCCAAGTTTGAGTGTTTTAATTTTTGTTAATCTGCAGTAGCTAGCATATTTGTATACATCCTGTTTTTAGTAAATATGTGCTAATTTAAGTTTAATAAGTAAAACAAAGACGTTAATGGCATATGTTTTCATGAAAAGTGGTGAACTCTGTTGCCCAGCAGAAATATTTTTATTTACCTGTGACTTACTAATCTTGAGCTTCAATCTGTCTGCTATAATGTTTATTTTTATATTGCATGTTGCTAAGCAAACTCAATTCAAATATGAGTATATGCCTATAATTCAATCCTTTATGCATTCATTTTTACGTTACATTGTATATCTTATCTTTTTTATCTTTGTGTTATATTTATAGACAATAGAAAGTCTATAACCACTGTGAAATGGGCTGAATGCCATCATCAATGATTTGAGAATATTTCTAGTTTTTAAAATATATTTTACAGAAATGTGAGTTTAACATTTGAATGTTTTTAATGCTTCATATAATTTCTCATTGTTTTTATATTTTTTAAATAACGAATTTTCTTTGTTATATAAAGAATATAATGAATTATATTCTTTAAATAATGATTAATTTTGAGTAATATTTTATCTTGTAATTTACCCTGTACTTTGTCTGAAAAATTATATGCAATTTATGCAATTATTTAATATTTCCTAAGTATGCAAGTGATTGTCATAATCATTGTTTAGTTTATTTGATCTATTTATGAGATTACTGAAAATGTGTTAGCAAATTTAAATGCTTTAGCTTAAAAGCCAAATCATGAGTGAACTCCCATTCACAACTGCTACAAAGAGAATAAAACACCCAAGTATACAACTAACAAAGGACGTAAAGGACCTCTTCAAGGAGAACTACACAACACTGCTAAATGAAATAAGAGAGGACACAAACAAATAGAGAAACATTTCATGCTCATGGTTAGGAAGAATCAATATCGTGAAAATGGTCATACTGCCCAAAGTAATTTATAGATTCAATGCTATCCCAATCAAGCTAACAATGGCCTTCTTCACAGAACTGGAAAAAACCACCTTGAACTTTATATGGAAACAAAAGAGAGCCAGTATAGCCAAGACAATCTTAAGCAAAAAGAACAAAGCCAGAGGCATCATGCTACCTGATTTCAAACTATACTACAAAGCTACAGTAATCAAAACAGCATGGTACTGGTACCAAAACAAAGATATAGAGCAATGGAAGAGAACAGAGGCCTTGGAGGCAACGCCACACATCTACAGCCATCTGATCTTTGACAAACCTGACAACAACAAGCAATGGGGAAAGAATTCCCTGTGGTTTGCTGCCTCCATCCCTGTGTCACCTACATCTGGCATCTGGTTTGCTGCCTTTCTCCTCATCACCTATATCTAGCATGTCTCCCCATGTTTCCCTCCCCAACACCCCACCTCCCACTGTCCCTCCCCTAGATCCCCCCGCACAGACCCCAGTGTGTGATATTGCCCTCCCTGTGTCCATGTGTTCTCATTGTTCAACACCTGCCTATGAGTAAGAACGTCTGGTGTTTGATTTTCTGTTCTTGTGTCAGTTTGCTGAGAATGATGGTTTCCAGATTCAACCATGTCCCTACAAAGGACATGAACTCATCATCTTTTATGGCTGCATAATATTCCATGGTGTATATGTGCCACATTTTCCCTGTCCAGTCTATCATTTATGGGCATTTGGGTTGATTTCAAGTCTTTGCTATTATAAACAGTGCTGCAATGAACATCCTTGTGCATGTGTCCTTATAATATAATGATTTATAATCCTTTGGATATATACCCAGTAATGGGATTGCTGGGTCAAATGGAATTTCTATTTCTAGGTCCTTGAGGAAGTGCCACACTGTCTTCCACAATGGTTGAACTAATTTACAATCCTAACAGTGTAAAAGTGTTCCTATTTCTGCACATCCTCTCCAGCATCTGTTGTCTCCAAATTTTTTAATGATCTCCATTCTAACTGGCATGAGATGGTATCTCAATGTGGTTTTGATTTGCATTTCTATAATGACCAGTGATGATGAGCATTTTTTTCATCTGTTTGTTGGCCTCATATATGTCTTCTTTTGAAAAGTGTCTGTTCATATCCTTTGCCCACTTTTGAATGGGCTTGTTTCTTTTTTCTTGTAAATCTGTTTTAGTTCTTTGTAGATTCTGGATATTAGCCTTTTGTCAGATAGGTAGATTGCAAAAATTTTTTCCCATTCTGTTGGTTGCTGATTCACTCTAATGATTGTTTCTTTTGTTGTGCAGAAGCTCTTTTAATTAGGTCCCATTTGCCTATTTTGGCTTTTGTTTCCAATGCTTTTGGTGTTTTAGTCATGAAGTCCTTGCCTATGCCTATGTCCTAAACGGTTTTCCCTAGGTTTTCTTCTAGGGTTTTTATGGTGTTAGGTCTTATGTTTAAGTCTATAATGCATCTGGAGTTAATTTTAGTGTAAGGTGTCAGGAAGGGGTCCAGTTTCTGCTTTCTGCACATGGCTAGTCAGTTTTCCCAACACCATTTATTAAACAGGAAATCCTTGTTACTTTCTTGTCCTCTGTTCTCTTTTCTCTTTATTCTTTCTTTTCTAGATTCTAATTCTCCTTAATTTTCTTATTATTTTCCTACTTTGCTAGCTGGCTTTCTCATGCTGTATTGGAGTCTATTCCCTCTATACTTCCCAATTCCTGAGTATATTATTTTTCTGGCAACTGTTTATATTCCTTGTTGTATATTTACTGTATATTTTTATTTTTGCTGGGGACAATCTTCAGGAAAACATGACAAAATTACTTTGTAACTTAAATGGGCATGATGTATAATAATAGTAGCTTTATTAAAATATAATATTGTAATATATAAGCCTCTTTATTTAGTCATGTTATAAAATTTAATTTTGGCATGTAAACTTATGTATTTTTATTTAAAATAAAGTCTCTGTAGAGTAAAATTTCAGCCTAATTCAAGCCTAATTCAAATTAATCTCACTGAATTCAGCCATTAAACTGTATTGTAGGACTGTTCCTAGGTGTCTGTATAGACATATGAACTTCCACAATTTCCTCCCTGTGTTGTACCTAGATATAGGGAAATACTTGCAAATATTATCACATCAGAGGAAGATGAACCCGTCTGTGTATATTTTCTTGGCCTTTACCAGCCTCTGCTGAGACATCGCCTTCATTTTGTTCCTTGGGTTTTGTGTTCAGTCTTGTTTTTTGTTTTGTTTTTGTTTTTTTTTAACCGATTTTTGTCATCCATAATTTTAAGGCAAAGCTATTTTAGTGATCGCTTCTGAGAAGATAAACAATCTGCTCTCTGTTATTTTCCATCTAAATCCTTCCTGACTGCAGATTATTTGAGGTCCATTTGAGTTTCTCACTAGCTACAGTTTTCCACACTGGAGTGTCTTCTATTTGACCTCTTATCCCAAGATGCAGTGATTCCTGACTACATGTGTTGCTCTTATGAATGGTGCAGAGATATTTTCAAATATTTTTTCAATCCATAGTAGTGTTTGAAGAGTTTTAGGGATATAGACAGGAACATAGGCCTCCTTTGCTGAGACATACTTTACCTTGGCTTGTCTACCTTGATGTGTCTCTTTCTGCTGTTCCTCTGTATTGCTGCAGGATAAATGTAAGGCAATCTCCTTCCAGAGACCTAGGAGGAATTTAGGATTCAGGATACCCAATGTTTCTGGATTCTTCCTCAAATGATGTGGGCTTCTATTGTCTCATTACTCCGACACTCTTACTGGAACTATGGCTCCTTTTTAGAAGCCCTGATAGCCTACAAACGCCAGACACTTTTCCTCAGATCCTCTCCAAACTTTTCTTCAGGTTAGAAAGAACTTTTAATTGCTTACTGCGTGGCAGTAAAACAATTCTATGGAACATATTCCATCATGTCAATCATCACAATTAACTTTTCTAGGAATTCTAGTCTTTTACTTTTTGATCAATATGAATTTAAAACAAGCCATATCTTCCCCAAGTGTCTATCTATTACAAACAAAATTCTTCTGCTACCAGACTGATTGCTGTGAATTAAAACACTCATGTAACATTTTGTTTGATTCAGTTCTTGTAGATATTCTGAGCCCCTTATCAGAGGTGATTAGTGCTACTGGCTCCAGGATTGAAAGGTGATGAAATTAAAAAAAAAAAAAACAAAAAACAAAAAACACGAAGTTTGAGTTTAAAGTATTTAAGAGTTATTTCACATTGGCAATATGAAAAGCTTCAGTCTAATCTCTTAGAGTCATTAAGAGAGTCTAAAATTTGTTTTATAAGTAGCTTTCTCTCTCCCCCTCTTTCCTCTTATAATCCCTACTTCCCATGAGTTAACAGGGTGTGATACAACTATACTATATGCTATTTTAGAATTCTTCACTTAAAATTTTTTGTATGATGTCCTTGCATGTTCATTTATCTAGAATATTTTCATTTATTTTTCCAGGAGTGTTAGCCACCAAGTTACCACTTCTGACAAGAGATCACAACCAAAGTCGTACTACAGTAGGGATGCTGCCTATGGTTTCCAGAGAGAATGTCTCTCTCCAGTGATCATTTCACTCAGACAGCCACCACCATCTTTTATGTTCTGTGTGAGTTCCCATGTGCTTCACTTTCCCTTTACTACAATAAACAAAGTTATTAATTTTATTTAACTAACCTCATACAGTCTCCCAAATCTTCTTCCAAACCCAACCTCAGATTTCTCGCTAGCTTAAAGCTACGCAGTTACTTTGAAAGTCTTTATTCGGAATCAGGTATTTTCATAATGTTGAAATTCATTCCTAAGAACTTTTTACTTTCCTTTGTCTTATCTCTAAATTAGCTGTATTATTAGACCACAATATCCCTTGCATTTATTCACATGAAACTTTTTCTTTCATCTCTTGCTGCTTGTATCTCTTCTTATTATTTTATTTTATGTAACTCTCCACTATTATACCCAAGGGCACAAGTTAAGATAGTCTCTTCTTTCTTCCATCTATACATCCAAAACCTTTTCCTATATTTTTATTGAAAGATAAAATGAAAGCCATCAGAAGAAAAAAGATCAAAAAGCTCTATTTCATTGAAGCTATGTTGTCTCTATCAGCTTCTCACTGCATCCTGGTTGGTAGATCCTATGTTTTTGATTTCCTTCCCATTGCCACTCCTGTCACAGTTTTTTCTGATATCCACATCCATGTTGCTAATTCTTATTGAACTACATTTAGAATGAAGCTTTGTTGACTGAGATACAAGAAGACATACCAAATATCATAGTGTTAATGAGATAGATAAATACAGGCAAATCAGTTAAAATATGCCCTAGGATTTTTTTGTACACTCCACCCCTTTAAAGTATTTCATTTTTTAAATTTTTTTGAGACAGAATTTCACTCTTGTTGCCTAGGCTGGAGTACAATGGCTTGAGCCACCAAGTCTGGCCACTAAAGGTATTTTGAAAGGGTCAGAATACATGGTGAAAAGAGATTTTTGTGAAGATACAACTATGAAGAAATTTTCAGATTTTAGTACTACCTATTCTCCTTTAAAGAAGGAACTTTTATCATGCTACTCAAATGCTTAAAACAGGATTCTTATATCTGGTGGCCTCACTGCTTCTTGGGTAAACTAAATAATAAGTAAAAGATTGCACAGGGTAGCCTTTTCTGTATAAAGAACTATTCCAAATTTCATTCAATTAAATCAGTAAGTATTTATTATCACTCACAAGTCAATGTATCAGATGCCTGGTTTTTCAGGTCTCAGGCTTACCTTTATATTTGTGAGCTGAGCAGTCAGTTCTGCTAATATTGGTTATACAATATTTCATGAGCGTGGATTGGTTGTCTTTAGGCTGAATAGAGGATGATCTTTGTTGATAAAACTTGTTTTTTGATTCATACTGTCTTTAATCCCCCATTGAACTAGCCTGGTTGGTATTCATATTCATTTCAGAATTCTAAAAGAGAGTGATACTGTTCAAAAACTCTTAAGGCCACAACAAGGACCTGGCACACCATCAATTTTCCTATTTTTTGAAAATCTAAACTAAGCAACTGTAAAGCCTAGCTTTAGTGTGGGATGGTGTTAACACAGGGAAGCATGAGAAACTGAGCTGTCCTAGGATGTGAGCTGATAAACTCCTTAACCATTAGAGTAAAAAGAAAAAAAAAATACTGTGGCTTTGAGATCAGCCTTTATATTCAAACTTTAAGAGTCGTGAATATCTGAATGTTTTACTTGTAATAATTTATCCTCAGGAGAATTAGAGTCATTTTAGGCTCACCTTAAAAATCTGTAAACCAGGACAAAAGACCTCAGGTGCAAGAATCTAGAGGTACAGGGCAGAGTTTAAAAGGACAACAGGAGTCTCAAAGGACTACTTAATAAAGATAAATCTGGTCAGATCAAATTATAGAAACTTAAAAAAAAATAACAATGAGATAAAGAGTTAATCTACAAACATCTACCAGGTCCAGGGATCTAGAAGCCATTCAGCATCTGTCAAGTCTAGGGAAGGAGACAATGAGACAATACAAGAACAATAAGATAGTAACTTGCATCTAATCACAAACACAACCTGTATCACTAGATTTATATCAATACAGGATCATATATATATCAAACTGGTTCTCAAAAGTGTCTAATGATGTTATTCCATTTCCCTGATGATTTTCATTTCTAAAACTCCAAGTTGAGTATTTCAGACATTGCTCACTCTCTTTCTATTTATGCCATTACACAGTCTTTGCTAATTATCTTGCTTGAAGCAAAATTAAGAAAATAGAAGCTTCCAGATAAGATACCCTCTTATCATCACACCTCCAAATCATGACTATCCCTCTCCCTGGCATCTGTAGCTTCCTTCTTCTTCTTCCCATTTGTTTCCAACTAGAATCGTCTTTCTTTCTTCTTCTTCTTCTTATTTCTTCTAAAAAACCAACCAACAAACAAAAAAACATGTGCGGAACGTTCAGGTTTGTTACACAGGTATACGTGTGCCATGGTGGTTTGTTACACTTATTGACCTGTCCTCTAAGTTCTCTCCCCTCAACCCCCACCCCCAATCCCTGTGTGTTCTGTGTCCATGTGTTCTCAATGTTCAGCTCTCACTTATGAATGAGATGTGGTGTTTGATTTTCTCTTCCTGTGTTAGCTTGCTGATAATGACGGCTTCCAGCTTCATCCATGTCCCTGCAAAGGACATGATGCTATTTGTTTTTATGGCTGCATAGTATTCCATGGTGTATATGTACCACATTTTCTTTATCCAGTCTATTGTTGATGAGCATTTGGGTGGGTCCCATATCTTTGCTATTGCAAATAGTGCTGCAATAAACATATATGTGCATGTGTCTTTATAGTAGAATGATTTGTAGTCCTTTGGATATATACCCAGTAATGGGATTGCTGAATCAAATGCTATTTCTGGTTCTAGATCTTTGAGGAATCGCCACACTGTCTTCCACAATGGTTGAACTAATTTACACTCCCACCAACAGTGTAAAAGCATCCCTATTTTTCCACAATGTCATCAATATCTATTGTTTATTGGCTTTCTAATAATTGCCATTCTGACTGGCATGAGATGGCATTTCATTGTGATTTTGATTTGCATTTCTCTGATGATCAGTGATGTTGAGCTTTTTTAAAAATACATTTTGTTTGTTGGCTGCATAAATGTCTTATTTTGAGAAGTGTTGCTTCATCTCCTTTGCCTAATTTTTAATGGTTGTTTTTTTCTGTAAATATGTTTAAGTTCCATATAAATTCTAGCTATTAGACCTTCGCCAGATGGGTAGATTTCAAAAATTGTCTCCCATTCTGCAGGTTTTCTGTCCACTCTGATGATAGTTTCTTTTGCTGTGCATAAGCTCTTTAGTTTAAGTAGATCCCATTTGTCAATTCTGGCTTTCATTGAAATTGCTTTTGGCACTTATGCATCTTTCCTTCTGTCCACAGCCAATTTCCCCATTTGTGCTCTAGATCTTTTTTTCCATTATCAAAGGATAGTTTTCTTCACCTATCCTCTTTCACTTTTACATTATCAAGGTCTGCCTTTTTTCCTGATGCTTCCTACAAAGAAACACATTAACTCTGAATTCTCCTGTTTAAATAAAACAATCAAATCAAACCAAACTAAAATAAAAACAAAATGCTAATAATTTTTCTTTGATTCCACTTCTTTTTCAACAATTTCATGTTCTATTTTTTGACTTTTTCTAACTGTAAATTCTCAAAACTGTTGTCCCCAATTTTTCCATATCAATTCACTATTAACCCATTATGATCTGGTTTATTTATATTTTGCTCCAATGAGTCCATAAAAACAGCTTTTGTAAAGGACACTAAGGGTTTTCATCTTGAAAAATCCAGTGGACATTTTTCTGACCTCATTTTATTCTACCACTTGGCAACTCTCCAGATAATTGACTTTTACCTCCTTTCTAAAATGTTCCCTCAGTTTCTATAAAACTTCAACTATGTATTACTGCACCTCCTTTTTATTTGTTTCTCTAACATTTCTTCTTGACTCCAACCTTTCCACTATGCTTCTAAAAGATACAACACTTCAGATTACATGAAAAGAACTTTTCTCTACCTCCATCAACTTTCTCAGGTAATTTTGCCATTTCCCGTATCTCTAAATAGTATACATATTCCGACAGCTTTCTAACTTAACTCTGTGTTTTAGACCTCTCATGTGAACTCCTCACTTAAATACTCTATTGCCTATTTGGCATTTCTAATTCAATGCTTCATAGCCATCTCTAAATCAATATATGTAAATGCAATTAGTTAATCCCACCTAGCCTATTGCAAACTTATTTTCCCTTCAGTTCTAGTAAAGCTATCAAATTCATTAAGGCAGACGTAATAACCCATAATAAATTCAATATTTTTCTCTGTTTTCTTTCAACCCATCTGCAAATTCTGTCAGTTCTATTATTAAAAATTTATAGGTTTACTTGTCTAACCTCTCTACTACTGTTATCCCAGGCCAAATTATCACCATGTACTTGTTATGAAGTACATTACATGAGTCTCATAATCTTTATTTCTATTTCCAATTTTACCTACTTCCAAATTATTCTACACATACAAGCCAGAATAATGATAAATTTCTAAATTAGGTTATATCTCCCCTATACTTAAATCCCTAAAATAATAATGACTCATTCTTTTTACTATGACTACAAGGACCCAGGGCACCTATTCATTTATCCAGCATCATTTCATTCCCTCCCCCTCTTGATTACTTTACTCCAGTCACACTGGCCCAACACAATGGAAAGGCTCATATACTGGTCTTCTGGAAGCTCTTATATTATGCCAAGCTCTACTAGAAGTCAGAATCTCTGTACTTATCCTTTCCATGCATGGAACTGTCTTAACATTTCAAATTCTGGTTCTTTCCAAAATTTTTGAAAACCACTGCCTCATTCTGTTTAGATGAAGGGCAAGATGTGACTCACACCTTTAGTAGATCCTTCTGTCTTCTCTAGGGAAACCTTAGAATTTTATTGTATTCTTGTGTCAATGTCTATAGGGCAATCAGAAAATTCTGACAGCATGAAGGAGCATGGTAAAAATAGAGTGCAGAGATGGATAAATTACTCTTTACTAGAAATTGATAAATAGATGCCAAGTTGTAACTAAACAAAAAAATTTGTCCTAGTACTCCCAAGGACTCTCCTGCTTTTTCTCCTTTTGATTCTCACCATGACTTTGCTTTTTTATTCATGATTTATGCTTGTATCAGTGGAAAGTAACGTTTTTCTACTAGATCATTTTACATCAATTATAAAAAGTGTTCTCTTTCTGAAATTATTCAAAAGAGAGAGAAAAATTATGTTATATCCATTAACACAGTCTTCATTTTTTGTTCACTTCTACAGAAATGTGTAATTCAGATATTTAAATTATTCTCTTGAAATAAGTTCCTGCAATACACCTCTTGTCTTTTATTCATAGAATTATGTCTCCCTTTATATTCTTGGCAGATGTTCTCCAATTTATCTTTTTTATTTTCATCTTTCTGTTATGTGAAGTATATCTCTTATTTTGTTGGTGGTTGGTAAATGTGCATAAATACTGGATTTGAAAAGGTCTCTATATTTATAGAGGTGGAGAGAGAGTGATGTAATGTTACATTACTAACATTCTTTGTAATGTAATGCTTTCCTTGTATTGTCAATTATTTAGATTTTTTAAAAGAGTCTTTATATTTAGAGCAGTTTGTGGTTCACACATAATTGAAAAGACGGTATAGAGATTTCTCACATAGAAATGTACCCAGGCATAAGCTCCCTATTACCAACATACCCCACCAGAGTAGTATGTTTGTTCTGAATGTTGCACCTATATTGAGACATCATTTTGTACCAAGTATCCTGAGTTGATATTAAAGTTCACTCTTGGCATTGTACATTTTGCAGACTTTGACAAATGTATAATTACATGTAACCACCATTATAGTATCTTACGAAGTAGTTTTACTTCTCTTAAACTTATCTGCACTCTTCCTCAATATTAACCCTTGTCAACTACTGATCTTTTCACTGTTTCCATAGTTGTACCTTTCCCAGAATGTCATATAGTTGGAGTCATATAGTATGTAGCATTTTTCAGACTGGATTTTTTCACTTTGTAATATGCATTTAAGCTTTCTTCGTGTGTTTTCATGACTTGATAGCTCTTTTCTTTTTAGCACTAAGTCAAATTCTATTATATGTATGTACTACAGTTTGTTTATTCGTTCACCTACTGAAAGACATCTTTGTTGCTTCCAGGTTTTTGCAATTGTATGTGAAACTGTTATTAAACACCTATATGTAGATATTTGTGTGGACATGAGTTTTTAACTTCTTTGGGTAAATGTTAAGAAGCCCGGTTCCCAAATTGCATGGGAAGAGTATGTTTAGGTTTGTAAGAAACTGCCAAATTATCATTGTACAATTTTGCATTCAAGCAGCAATTCCTGTTATTCCATATCTGAGCCATTATTTGGCGCTGTCAGTGTTGCAGATTTTGGCTACTTTAATAGGTACACAGTGGTAACAGATTGTTGTTTTCATTTCCCCTTTTCTGATGCTCAGGGTCTCTTTGCATACTTATTTACCATCTGTATATCTTCTTTGTTGTGTGTCTGTTACATTACTTATTCCATTTTTTAAATTGCGTTGTTTGTGATCTCATTGATTTTTAAGAGTTCTTTTCGTATTTTGGAATAAGTTTATAAGAATACCAATCTTGTATTTGATCTGTCTTTTGGAAATATTTTCCTTTGTCTATAGATTGTCATTTCATTCTCTTGACAGTGTTATTGCAGAACAGAAAGTTTTAATATTAATGAAGTTCAACACATATATTATTTATTTTAAGGATTGTGCCTTTTGTGTTGCAATAAAAAGCTCAACACCAAACCTAAGGTCATTTATATTTCCTCCAATGTTATCTTCCAGGAGTTTTATAGTGTTACATTTTACATTTAGGTCTGTGATACATTTTGAGTTAATTTTTGAGATTGATAGAAGGTATGAGTTACATTCCTGTTTTTATTTGCCTGTGGATGTCCTATTGTTCCAGAACTATTTTTTGAAAAGAATATCTCTTCTTCATTTTATTGTTTTTCCTATTTTTGTGTGTCATAGGTTAGTAGATTATTTGTATGTGGGCATCTTGACACTAATGGGGTTTGCAATTAATGAACATGGAATAAAGCTTCATGTATTCAGTTTTTGTTTGATTTCTTTTAAAAGAGTTTTGTAGCATTTCTCAGAAAGATCTTGTATATATTTTGTCAGATTTATAACAATGTATTTCATTTTGGGGTGTGATGTAAACTGTATGGTGTTTTTTATTTCAAATTCCACATTTTTATTGCTGGTATACAGAAAATGAAATGGATTATTATGTATAAACCTGTATTCTGCAACCCTGCTCTAATTGTTTATTAGTTTCAGAATATTATTGTCAAATTTTTGAATTTTCTACATAGATGATCATGTCATTTGCAGGGAGACACTTTATTTTTTCCTTCTCAATCTGGATACATTTTCTTTTTTCTTTTTGTCTTACTTAATTTGCTATACGAAATAAAATTTATTTTAAATTGCTTTTTATTTAAAGATATATAATTAAAATGATAAATTTTAATTTCCAATCATTTTTAAGTCTCAAACTTATGGTTTTAACTTATTAACAATACTTTTATATCTTAAAGAGGTTGTCTCTTTATATGCTTCAAGATAAATAAATTTGAGATTAGGTCAATTATTTGTTCAAAAGGTTTGTTATCTACACAGTTTGCACTGGTTTCTACTTTGATGAAAATAAATTGCAATGTGTAATAACGATTTAAAAATTGTGATTGAATGCTACTTTTTCCAATTACAACACAAAAATTAGACTATTAACAACAAATATTTTCAAATGTTCATAAAATTATAATCCGTTTAATGTCTTTTGTTTTAATATTTAATTCTTAATGATAATGTCAATTTCTTCTGCTTCTGTCTTTTCTTTTTATCTACTGTAGACCTAACACATAGTAGACATCCTATAAAGTTGTAATAATCAAATAATAATTAAAACAGAAATAACTTGCCCAAAAATATAAAGTATAAAATGAATTATAAATGGAAATAGTTTATTTATATTCTAAAAATGATTGTTTTTACCACCTGCATTTCAAATGTTCTTTGAAATCAAAATACATGCAATTAATAGTATTATAATCTGCATGAAGGAGTAGAAAATTTTCACTTCAAGGATAATACACATCAGAATTAAACAGACATAAATCCTAAGATTTTTAAATTCTATATTACAGTGAGCATATATTTAACTTTTACTTTGTTTTAGATTAGATGCCAGTATTCAAGTTGTGGTTAGTGACCCACTGAAAATCATTGTGGAGGATGGAACAGAATAATTATCTCTTTTGTTTCTGGAACAGGTGTAGAACAGTATGCATAAGCCAACAGATGAGTTTGAAAAAACTGAAATAACAAAATTAATTCTTAAGAAATCCCTGCTTTGTGATAGACAAACAGGGTCTGTGTAATTGAGAGCTATAATTACATACTTACAATTCTGGCACAAAATATCTTACTCTTGGTAGATCCAATATCGTTTTGCTTTCAAACATATATGTGTCTAATACACTTAACTTGGTTATTACTGTGTATAAATAAATCAAATGTGGCACTAACATTTTTGGCTTTGTCTTTTACCATATACAATGTATGTTATATATAATATTATATATGCAATATTATATTATGTATTGTAATAATATAATATATCATTACTAATGATAATTATATATATTATTACTAATGACAATATTTTGTGAATATTATACTATAATATATAAATGTATACAATAATTATATATAATTATATGTTTATATATTCTGTGTGTGTGTGTATATATATATATAATGCATTCATAAGAATCTTTCAAAAACTGAAAGTAAAATACTAATGAGGAGATTATATTTAATGCTATTTTTGATTTTAGAGTTTGCTCTTTGTAAATATTAAAATATAGTTACTTATAATTTCAGGGAATAATTGATAGCAATTTGTGATTATATGATACAATTTCCTATTTAAAATAGAACTCCCAGAGTATAGAATAATGATTACCAGAGAATGGGCTTATCATGTGAAAAGAGATCTGGAGAAATGTTGGTCAAAGGATATGTAGTCACAGTTAAGAGAATTAAGTTCAAGAGATTGACTGTGCAGCATGGTGACTCTAGTTAATGATAGTATTTTTCATTCTTAGAAAATGTAAAGAGAGTTGATGTTAAGTGTTCTCACAAGAAAAATGATAATTATGTAAAGGAATGTATTTGTTAATTATCTAGAATTATTATTTCACTATCTATAAGTATGTCAAAACATCTTGTTGTAAATGATACATGTGAGTACATATAATTTTATGTAAGTTTTAAAAGAAAAATTTTATAAACAAACCAAATCTCTAATTGTATATGTATCTGTAGTCATAGCACTGCTGATTGATTGACTTCATAAATTCAAGTTTTCACATGTGAAATAGAGAAGAATATAAAAAAGTAGAACTTCTTCTAATCCTAGCACTTTGGGAGGCTGAGGCAGTCAGATCACAGGTCATGAGATCGAGACCATCCTGGACAACATGGTGAAACCCTATCTCTACTAAAAATACAAAAAATTAGCTGGGCAAGGTGGTGTGAGCCTGTATTCCCAGCTACTTGGGAGGCTGAGGCAAGAGAATTGCTTGAACCTGGGAGGCGGAGGTTGTGGTGAGCTGAGATGGTGCCATTGCACTCCAGCCTGGGTAACAAGAGCAAAACTCCATCTCAAAAAAAAAAAAAAAAGAACTTCTTTATGTAGTCCAGTCTAGTGTACAAAGTGTTGATGCTACTAACTGTATTTAAATTTTTACTAGCAAGGAATCAGCAGCTGGAAGAGTTATATGTTACATAAATACAATTATTCAATACATTTAATCAGTAATTACTCATGCCATAATTGTTATTTTTCTAAAACATTGAGAATTTGCTAATATGTACGCTTTATGCCCAGAATGTGAATATGTCTACCTGAATTGCAATAAAAATAAAACTAACAAAATTATTTAAATGTGTACATTCAGATATAATATTGTAGCTATCATTCCTACTACAAAAACTAGGAAAGTAAAGAAAAGAAAATACAAAATATATATTTTTGAGGACTTTGTAGAGGTATAAACAAAAATAATTAGAAGAATTGCAAATCTATGTAACTGAGACCTCTTCTCCTAATTGTTGCAGCAATGGTCTATAATTTTATCACTCCTATCTTCACCTGAAGTCGCTTTACTTTTATGTGAGACCTATAGGATACATTTATGGCTTTTTGCAGAAATAGTGAAAGCTAAAAGACAGTGAAATATCATCTTGAGGTGCTGGAATTAAACAACTGTCATCTTAAAAATCTGTAGTTAGAAATGATTTAAAATGTAAATCAAAATAAACACAATGTAGTTGATCAATTGATGCACTGTAACATTTTTTAAAGAAATCTTTGAAGTGTAAGAAAAACATCTGTAAATGGAGACATGGTAATTATAGAGGAAATAAGCCCTCTTCAGGGTAAAGAAAAGATGTGTATATTTTAAATGTCTGTTGACTTAATATCACTCCCACTATTGTTATTACTAATGACAATAATATTTATTGAAGATTAAATCACCTGTAAATTAAAATAAATGAAAACATTAGTTGAAATGGAGAATAGGGAAATAGAGTTAAAATAGGAATGACTTTAAAGTGCATGGAAAGCAATAAAGTAATATTAAGAAATAAGAAATGTTGAGTTTCAGTGATCTGACCACCTATCTCAAAAGGGCAGAAAATAAAGTTAAAATAACATTAATAAAGTAAAAAAGGACATATATAAAAAAAATGTTCAATCCCAAATATTGAATAAATATTTAAACTTTTAAAAAAATGGTAAAAATACAGAAAAGCATAAATAAAAAGAAAAGGCACAAATTATGATTATTAGAAATGAATGAAGCTATCATTATGGACTCTACTAATATTATAAATATAATAAATAAGTATTACATTTATTGCAATCTGTTTCACAATTTGGGTGAAATACAAATTTTAGAAACCATAATTCATTAAAACTGACACAAAAATTGTAGAAAATTTGAAAGTCTTATCACTTTTACACAAATTAAATCCATAATTAACTTTCCCAAAAATGTAACTTTAAGAGTAGATGGGTTTATTTATAAATTTTACTAAATAGTGGAATAAATACTACCAATAGCATACAAAATCTTCAGGTGAATTGTAAAAAAAATTTCTCAACTCATTTTGTGAGATCAATATAACTTCTAGGTCAAAATTTATCAAGAAAATTACAAGAAAAAAATAGTTAAATTAATATTTACAAAATGATATACTGCACAATATCAAACAAAAATAAGTATTAAAATGTCTATAATCATTTAAATTGATTGGAAAAATATAAAATTTTATAGTCAGTTATGTAGAAAATTCTAAATTCAATGGACCATAATAAAATGTCCTGAATTTCTCTAAGGTAGCAACTTATGTAAAACACCATGCTTATAGTGAAATATTGATTGCTTTCTCCCTGAGTTTGGTAACTAGACAAAATTCTCTCTAATGCTTATGCTATTTTGGATTTTACTACCTGTCTTTTCCAATGGAGAATAATATATTATAGAGAAAGCAATTATTTAAATAATAGAAAATGTCATATAAATGTCTCATTGTAACATGAAACTCCAAAGGAATCTATAATTACAATTAAAAAGTAAATGTAGCAAGATTACCAGATACAAGTCAATATTCACACACTAATTGCATTTTTATGTACCAACAACCATCAATTAAAGATGAAATAAAAATATAACTTATAATATTGAAAAACATCAGCATTACCCAAATATCACTATAGTTATGAACATGTATACACTGAATATTGAAAATATTGCACAGATTAGTTTATAAACCTAAACAAATGGAAAGCTATACCTTATTTATGGAGTAGAAGATAATACTGTGTAAACATCAGTCTTTTCCAAATTTATCTAAAACTTAAGGGCAATCTTCATTCATAAAAAAATAAAATTTGTCCTTACCTCATAGCTTACAAAAAATTTTATTTGAGACGAATTATTAAGCTAACACATAGAGATGGATTTTCAAATTAAACTCACACAAATTAGAAATTATCCCAAATATCAATCATAACTACTACTTAAAAGTAAAGCAATCAAAACCACAAAGTAACTACTGGGTTTTGACGTACTTCCTTCTGTCACACTTTAATATTATTTGAATGATAAATGCTTTCAATCTTAAAGTAAATGAGGTATCAAAGTGTGTCTGAAGATTATTTCATATTGAAAAACATTTATAAAGCATCTTCATTTTACACACAACAATACATAGCACTCATTCAAGTCCTAAATCCACAGAGTCTGTATTAATTTACTAAAACCAATCTTTAACCAGGAATGCTTGAGATTATTTTAAAGAAATATATCATTCTGTTACCAAATATTAGTATTCTGTCTATGTGAAGAATTAGGTATCCTGTTGAATACAGATTAGACTAGGTTACTTTGTTTCTTCCAATGACTCTGCAAAGTTCCCTTAAAAATTATGAGAAATATGGATCACAGTCCACATGCATTCAGTCCTTTCCCACCACTATAAACACAATCTAAAAGGTAAAGTAATAAGGTTAATGTAGAATAATTTAATAAACATTGAATAAGGTTAGCAATTAAAAATAAGCTAAAGATGTCAAAAATAACTTTAAATATTAATTAATACACTAAATGGTAAAATATTGAAACCATTTCACTAAGACAGGAAGTCAACAGTTCCCACTCCAGTCACTAAGCTAAATTTTTATTTCATGGAAAGGCATGAGAAGAGAAGAAAACAAGGGGAAAAAAATAAAGAAAAAGAATGAGAGAGAAATATGGAGGATGAAAGGGAAGAAAAGGGAAGGGAAGAGAAGAGAAGGGGGCAGGGGGAGGGAATGGGGAAGGGAAGGGAAGGGAAAAGAGAGAGAGAAAGAAAAGAAGGAAGGAAAGAAGGAAGAAAGGAAGGAAGGAAGAAAGAAAAGAAGAAAGAAAGGAAGGAAGGAAGGAAAAACCAATGGAGTGTAATGTCTGCACGTTGGTGGAACAGAACTTTCTAACACTTGCACTGTCACAAAAGCATCAACTTGAACAATTATCCACGCATAAAAATACCTTTGCAAGTGCTAAGAAATTCAGGTAAGATATTACAGCACCTGGATACAGTTCAGAAATAAGAAAGGATGTATTGAACAGGTAGAAAAGACAGCTTCACATTACACTCTTTACCCCTCCCCCAAGTGTGGGAACCACAGTGGAAAGAGAAACAACTTCCACTTGAGAGAGTAAGAGTAAAGTGAGCATACAACTTTACCACATACACAGTACTAGGCTTGCCTGAGTGAAAGTTGGACCCCAGGATTATACTGGCCCCTACAGATTCAGGTTTCAGGGCTGCCCTATTGCCAGACTGCTTTAAAGAACAAACCTCCACCCATCCACATTCCCCTCAACCAGCACTAGGCCAAATCCTGTAGCCACAGTCTCCAGGCTGACCCATACATTTTCAGTCCAAAGTCCACGACCAGTACCCATGGATCCATGCTGTAGTGGACCCAGGGTTTAGGCACTTCCCATTAAATTTTGGTGCCATGCTGTGTCTCCACTGACACAGGCTCCAGGACCTACACCTGAGGACTCAAGTTCCAGGCTCACTCCAGAACTCATAAACTAAACCAAGATGCCTCCTCCTTTGGAATCAGAGCTCAGGACTGCCATCCCGACTCTGACATCGGGTTATCCTCCAGAGACCCAATCCAATCCCATCCCCATGGATTCAGGCACCAGGCCAATTTTTATGCTATGATGGTTCTGCAACCTCAAGCTGAAACGCTGCCCCAGTACAAAGTCAGGCCCCATGGATCTAAGCTTTAGCCCCAAAAGACACAGATCCAAAGCTCATCCCACAGACTTATGTTTCAAGCACATCCCTAGGGACTCAGTAGACAAATCTACCATACTGGGCCCAGACGCAGACCTGCACGAATACATTCAAATTGCAGGCCCATCCCAGTGGACTCAGGTTCCAGGTCCAACCCTGCAGACTCAGCCAGGAGGCTGGCCATTGTGGACGCAGGTGTCAGGCTCACTGACTTGTTTACCCAGGCACAGGCCAACCCACCTGAAGACTCCAGCTTCAAGCTTCCCCTTGGACCTGCCAAATGGCCAGCCCACAATCTGAGCATGTTGACTTGCAAAGGGCTTTTTCTGTTAAAGTCAGCCTGTAAAAACTAGAAGAGGTGCCTAATTCTTCAAATATAAAAACAGTAATGCAAGACCATAAGGATCAGAAATAATTATAGCAACATGACATTACCAAAACAATAAAATAAAACATGAGTAAATAACCATAAATAAAAGAAACCTGTGAACGCTCTGAAAAAGAATGAAAAATAATCATTTTAAAGAAGCTCATTCAGCTAAAAGAAAATACAGATATACAACCAAAAGAAATCAGAAAAACAAAACATGAAGAAATAGAAGTTTAATAAAGAGATAGAAACCATAAAACAGAAGCAAACAAGTTCTAAGTTGAAGAACTGAATAAGACAACTAAGAAATTCCATAGAAACTACTATGGTTTGGATGTCCCCTCCAAAACTCACATTGAAATTTAATTGCTAATGTGGTATCATTGAGATGTAGAATCTATTAGGGGTGATTAGGCTATGAGGGCCCTACCCTCATAAATTGATTAATGCCATTATCATGAAATTGGGTTAGTTATTGTGGAAGTAGGCTCCTAATTAAAAGATGAAATTAGCCCAATTTTTCTCTCTCATTCACCATGTTATCCCTTTTTCCATGTTATAATGCAACAAGAAGGCCCTCACTAGATGTGGCCCTTTGATCTTGAATATCCCAACTTTCAGAACCAATTGCCAAGTAAACTTCCATTTTTTATAAGTTATCCAACTTATGGCATTCTATTTTAGCAGCATAAAATAGACAAAGACAGACAGCGTATTCAGCAGAATTTATCAAGTAAAAGAAAGAATTAGTAAATTCAAAGACCGGTCATTTGAAATGACCCAGTTTAAAGGACAAAAGGATAAAAAAATGACAGAGTGAAGATGCCTACAAATCTTATGGAACATCATCAATAAAGCCAATATATGCTTTAAAAAAGTCTCTTAAAAAGATTAGTAAAAAGAATGGAGCAAAAAGTTTATTGAAAGAAATATTGAGAGAAAACTTCCTAGATCTGGTGAGGAAAGTAAATATTATAAGCAAATAAACTGTCCCAAATCGAAAATAAATTAAATATTTTAAAAACTCACCAAGATCACATTATAATCAAATTCTCAAAAGTCAAAAACAGAATTTTGAAACCAGCCAGAGAAAAGCAACTTGTCCCCAACAAAAGAACCTCCATAAGACTATCAGGTGTTTATAAGCAAAAACCTTTTAGACCAGGAGAGAATGGGATGACATATTCAAAGTGCTGAAAAAAAAATGCAGCCAATCAAGAATAGTATATCTGGAAAGGCTATTCTTCAGTAATGAAGGAGAGATAAAGATTTTTCCAGATAAACAAAACAGTGAGAGTTTATCACTAGTAGACCTCCATTAAAGAAATGCTAAAGATAATTCCATAACCTGAAATGAAAGGATGTCAAATACACTGTGAAAATGTATGTAAGTGGACAGCTCACAGTAAAGGTAAAAATAATATAAAAATCATAATGCTTTATTACTGTAGTGATGCACATAAACGATTTTAATTCTAGTACAAAAGAGAAAAGACAAAATTAATTATAAATCGTTCTACTATAAGGACACATGCACATGAATGTTCACTGCAGCACAGTTTACAATAGCAAAGACCTGGAACCAGCCCAAATGCTCATCAATGATAGACTGGACAGAGAAAATGTGGCACATATACACCATGGAATATTATGCAGCCATCAAAAACAGAGTTTGTGTCCTTTGTAGGGACATGGATGAACCTGGAAACCATCACTCTTAGCAAACTGACACAAGAACACAAAATCAAACTCCTCATGTTCTCACTCATAGGCGGGTGTTGAACAATGAGAACACATGGACACAGGGAGGGGAGCACTACACACTGGGGTCTGTTGGGGGGAAATAGGTGAGGGACAGTGGGGGTTGGGGAGGTGGGGAGAGATAGCATGGGGAGAAATGCCAGATATAGGTGAAGGGGAGAAAGGCAACAAATCACACTGCCACATGTGTACCTATGCAACAATATTGCATGTTCTTCACATGTACCCCCAAACCTAAAATGCAATAAAAAATAAAATTAAAACAAATATATATATATAGCTACAATAATTTTAATGAATACATGATATATAAAAGATGCAAAAGATACAGGATTCTCCTCCCCTCACATTTTATGTTACTGATCTCTTATACTGATGTGACATCAGTAATATAAAATGTGAAGGGAGGAGAATTCAAAATGTAGAACTTGAACTTCTTTGTATAGAAACAAACTTAAATTGTTATGAGTTTAAGACATGCTGTTATAACTAAGTTTTTATGAATGCCTCATTGTAACTACATGTATAAATACTTCAGTAGATACTCAAAAGAATAAAGAAAAATAAGTCAAAGTCAACCACTAAAAAAATCATCAAATAATAAAGGAAGATAGTAAGGGTGGAAGGATGGAACAAAGAAACTGTAAAGCAGCCATAGTAAAAATAACAAAATGGCAATAGCAAGTCCTTACCTATCAATTACTTTAAATATAATTGGATTAAATTCTCCCATAAAAGACATAGATTTTCTGAATGGATAAAACAACAATCACCATCACCAAAATGAGACAAAACTATATGCTACTTATAAAAGACATAATTTAGTTTTAAGAACACACAAGCTGAAGTTAATGAAATTTTCTAAAAATCCCATGCAAATGATAACCAAAAGAGAGAATGATTGGCTATACTTATATCAGAAAAAGAATAAACTCAATGTCAACCATTATGAAATAGACAAAGGAGAGTATTATACAATTTATTAAAAAGTATATTCACAGAGGATTATATATTTGAATATTGATTCCCTTCAATAATCACATTGAAATTTAATCTCCAATGTGCTAGTATTGAAATGTGAGAATTTTAAATAGTGATTGGATTATGAAAGCTTTGCCCTCATGAATAGATTTATTCATTCATTTATGGATTAATGTGTTGATGTATTAATGGGTTGTCATGGAAGAGAACTGGTGGTTTTATAAGAAGAAAAAGAAAGATCTGACCTAACACATGTCCAGCCCCTCCATCATGCAAAATTCTACACCACCTTGGGGGTTTTAGAGTTCCCACCAGAGAGAAGGCTCTTAACAAATGTGGCCCCTTGACTTCTCTGTTTCAATAAATGTAAAAAAGAAAATTCATTTATATCTGTATGAATTACCCATGTTTAGGCATTCAGGTATAAGCACCAGGAAATGACTAAAAGAGAAGATAGCTATCTATCAATTTCTATCTATCTATCTATCTATCTATCTATCTATCTATCTATCTATCATCTATCTATCTAAATATAGATTGATAGAGATATAGATATCTATAGATACACATCCATAGATAGAGATCTATATATCTATTTCACCAAAACTATCTACATAGATATATGTAGACATATCTATCTACAGATAATTTTATAATATAATTCCTTGTCACTATGAGGCATACAGCTATAGATAGATGGATATATAGATCGCCAAAATTTAAATACCTGAATATATAAAGCAAACATTATCATAACTGAAAAGATAGCAATATATTAACATTAGAGGACTTTAATATCCCATATTAAACAAAAGATAAATCTTCTAGAAAAAAACATCAATAAGGAATCTCTAGACATGAATAACTCTATAGACCAAATAGACCTAAGAAACACATATAGACTATGCCATCCACCAGCAGCACATTACACATTGTTTTCAAGCACACACAGGACATTCTCCAGGATAGACTGTGTGTTAGAAAGAAAAAAAAACAAGTCTCAACATACTTAAAACGATGAAAATCATATTATTTTTTTCATTAAAAATAGTATAAAACTAGCCATCGATAACAGAAGGGAAATTGGAAAATTCTCAAATATGCAGAAAATAAGCAACACACTCCTGAACAACTAATTGATCAAGAAATCAATAAAGTAATCAATATCTTGAAACAAAGGGAAATAGAAATATATTTTGACACACTTGATGTGTCAAAATGTATGACATGCAGAAAAAATTCCAAGAGTTAGCTTTATAGAAATAAAGGCTTATCTTAAGAAAAGAGAAACAGAGATTGGAAGGGTAATTACAGAAGCCAGGAATGGGGAAGTGGTCAGAAGGTACAAAATTTTAGTTAGACAGGAGGACTATGTTTTATTCTTTTTAAATATATATTGTACCACATTATGAATACAGTTAATACAGTAATTTCAAAATTGCTAAGTGAATTTACAATGTTCTCATCACAAAATATGTAAGGTACTTGAGGTGATGTGTTAATTCTTCTGCATTACATTCATAAATCATATATTCATAAATCATACTGTATTCATAACATCACTGTATACTCCAATAATATATATGGCCTCCTGTACATAAATATATACAGAAAATTATGAATTGTCAATGTCCAATAGAAAATTAAAACTAAAATAAAAAATTTGTCAGAAATAAAATTTGGATCAAATTGTTCTTTTATCAGTTGGTAAACTTGTATCAGTATGTTTTACAGCCACTTTATTAAGTTCTAAAATGAAAGCTATAGGGTTTGTGTGTGTGTGCATATGTAGCTATATATATTTATGTATGTGTGTTTATATGTGTTTACGCATATGTACATGTATTACATTGTGGGTTGTGTCTATATGTTGTGTCTATACGTTAGTATTGGGAATAATCATCCAGAAACCCCTTAAGAAATTCTATTCAGGTTGGCATAGATAAGTGCTCATACAAATTGTGAAAATACATAGTAAGTAAGCAAATCCTTTAGTTCATATGACTTAAGAAAACTTTTCATAAATAAGCTAGCTTTAAATTTGTTGATAAAATAAAAATATTTTCAGAATTGTCAGCATAGATTTTTGTCTGGTTTTACTTTCATAAAGAATTATATTTGCCTCTGCTAATTGTTTTAGGATAATATAATACAACCTTACCTTAAAAAGAGCATAAGCTTTGTTTTTGTAACTTTGATAAGTAAGACTAGTTTAATATTTTTGCTTAATGAAAACAGTGTATCTTCTAAGTTATTGGCAAAATAATAATTTCTGCACCTAGAAGGATTTGACTTAGATGACACCTAATATTCATAGGCTATAAAAATGGTTAAAAGAGAAATAACTTAAAATGATGACTAGCTTTGTCTGATATCTCAGTTTTAATAAGTAATATGGGTATCCTTGTTAAAATATATACATTTGGTGAATGAAAATGGGATCAACGTTTATTAATAAACATATAATTTGAATTCTTAAAATTATATTTTATTATATTAAGTAATGGATGCTCATTAAACTTCTAGGTCATTTTCAAATAAGGTAAAATACTAAAATATAAACTGATGTTTAAATAAAGGTATGTTCTTGCCTTCTCAAATTTTATGGGAAAATTTAATATATTTGGGTCTATTAATACACATAAAAGTTTTCAAATAGGGAAACACATTTCTAATACTTTATTTAATTTTTAAATTATACTTTAAGTTTAGGGTACATGTGCAGAATATGCAGGCTTGTTACACAAGTATACATGTGCCATGGTGATTTGCTGCACCCATCAATCCATCATCTACATTAGGTATTTCTCCTAATGCTATCCCTCCCCACTCCGCCCACCCCACAACAGGCCCTGGTGTATGATGTTCCTCTCCCTGTGTCCATGTGTTCTCATTGTTCAACTTCCACTTGTGAGTGAGAACATGTGGTGTTTGGTTTTTCTGTTCCTGTGTTACTTTGATGAGGATGATGGATTCCAGCTTTATCCATGTCGCCGCCAAGGACAAGAACTCTTTCTTTTTTCATAGCTGCATAGTATTCCATGGTGTATAAGTGCCACATTTTCTTTATACAGTCTACCATTGATGGGCATTGAGGTTGGTTCCAAGTCTTTTTCATTGTGAATATGTCGCAATGAAAGTATGTGTACGTGTGTCTTTATAGTGGAATGATTTATAATCCTTTGGCTATATACCCAATAATGGGATTGCTGGGTCAAATGGTATTTCTAGTTCTAGATCCTTGAGGAATCACCACCTGTCTTCCACAATGGTTGAACTAATTTACACTCCCACCAACAGAGTAAAAGTGATCCTATTTCTTCATATCCTCTCCAGCATCTGTTGTCTCCTGACTTTTTAGTGATCGCCATTTTAACTGGTATGAAATGGTATCTCCATGTGGTTTTGATTTGCATTTCTCTAATGACCAATGATGAGCTTTTTTTCATGTTTGTTGGCTGCATAAATGTCTTCTTTTGACAAATGTCTGTTCACTGCTTCACCCACTTTTTGATGTTTTTTTTTAAAAAAGAAAAATGTTTCTCAACTTTAAAATACCAATATGTGACAGACATTTCAAAATTTTTTGCTTCCCATGTTTTCAATAGAAATTAGTTACCAAGAGTTAAAAATTCTAATAAATATGTATAATTTTGTAAACAAAGTCAACCAAAAATATGTGTTCTTGATGAAAAAAATATTACAAAGGTAAAAACATATGGATTTTTGATACATTTTTTCCCCAAATTCAGAAAGCATTTAAAGTTGTTTGAAAGAGTAATTTTATGAAAGAAATAGAAAAAAATACATATATAGAAACAAGGACCATATACAGTGGTTCACACCTGTAATCTCAACATTTTGGGAAGCTGAGGTAGGAGAACTGCTTGAGGCCAGGAGTTCAAGACCAGCCTGGGCAATGCATCAGAACCATGTCTCTAAAAATAAAACAAACAAACAAATAAACCTTATAAAAAGAAAAAAATATATATAGGAGATAGGAGAAAGATGTGAAAAAATTTGTAAGTATTAAGATGTATTTTTGATCAGTAGATTTCAAATGATAAGGCTCTAATTTTTCAAAATGATTTTTAAAAAGGGAGTAAATTTTTCCTAAAGCAAAATGACAGGTTATTTAAAAAAAGAGAAAAGTTAGTACCAAATTAAATGTCTAAGCACATCATGAAAACTGTGAATACATCATGAAAAGTTAATGAATGACAAATTTATGAGGGAAATTTGTGTGTGATCAAGCCAGCTATAATTAAAAGGAAATTATTGATAAGTCTTTCTAAAAATTGAGCTTTGAGATATGTACACACACATAGTGATATAGAATTAAAATTGTGGTTCCCTATGTTAAAACAACAAGGTTTTCTTGAATTACTGATATTTCCTTAATAAAATTGGCAAGAGATTTTGATTTAATAGGCAATTGGTTTTTTTTTTATGTTTTTTACCATCATCTGAACTGCAACTTTACAGTTTAGGTCAATGTTTTCCTCCAGTATAACTTTATTTTGTGCTCTTTGCTTTTATTTTTGTGTTTGAATTGTTCCATGTAATTGGAAAATTTTCCCTGCTTTTACTAAGAACTATCCATGCTCCTGCTTAAGGTAATAGTTTTCTTGTTTACCTTCCCAATAAATATGGCAAATTGTAGACTCATAACCTTGGGCATACATTATTTTTGTGTCTGATTAAATTTAAGTGCCTTTCATCAGGTTCAACTTTCAAATTATCTAAAGGGGCTTCTTATAAGGAGAACCAATCACAGTAGAGGAAATTTATTATTATTATTTTGGTAAGTTGCCTCAGTATCAAAGATTTTTTTATTTTTCTATGAAAATTTCCAGTGTTTTATGTTAGTCTTATTGGGTTTCTTTGATTACTTAGAAAAAATTGAGTTTGAAATGGTTAAGGATTTTTTTTTTTCACATATATCTAACTTTCTTTTGTTTTAAAAATCTTTGACCACTCTGATTAAGTGAATGACTATTATATCTCAAAACATGTGATTCTATTTGGGAGAAGTGTTTCAAACTTTCTGACATTTTGCAGGCTTCCCAAGATCAAGTAATAAATTAAGTCTTTTTTTTTTAATCTTAAACTCATTTTGGATATTTCATGGAGCCTAGGTACTTTTCAGTTGTATCAAACAGAATTATTAATCTAAATCAGACTTATTTGAGATGTTGAATTATACATGTATCTTTGTCAAATAAGTGATGCTAGATCTTTCAGTTACATTTATTAGCATATTATTGAATTAATTTTCCAAAATTGTATAAAATTTTTAAAGATATAAAAGGCCATCCATCATAATTCTAGTTACTATGTTGTTTGCCAAAAATAACTATATATTCTCAATTCTGAACTCATCAGATTTTTAACGATAGCTAATATAAAATTATGTCATCCACATTTACTGTTTTAATTTTTCTCTGAAAGCATCTATGATTAGATTCAAAGAAAAGCCTCCAACAATTACTTTTTAATACACTCTTCTGGTAACTTTAAGTTAATGCCAATAGATGAAGTAAAATTTTTCAAAACTAATGAAGAAACTGATGGGTACATAAAATTGTGAAGCAAGATTTAGCAAATATTTTAATTGCACAAGATTTGATAACTGCTGAATATAATGTTTTTACAACTTTTATTTGTAACATTATTTGATCCTTAGTTAAATGTCTTGTTTTCCAGGTTGAAGACAATGTTTTGTCTTAAGCTATTTATAGTTTACACCAATTTGGTAAAGTTTACTTTTCAAACAAAAGTGGTAACATTTGCTTCTCCCTACTTAATCTTTCCAACATTCAGAATATATTCTTAAGTATTCTCATTTCCATGGGAATATTAATTTTTGCATAAGTTCAATAAGAATCTGCTCTCTTTCAGGATATAGTGGAACACACTGGTTATATTACCAAAGTTTTGACTTAAATGTCATAATTTAAATTGTTTATAGGTACTGCAGTTACATTTATGAGTACATTATTGAATTTATTTTCCACAATTGTATAAATTTTTTAAAGATCGAATATGCCGTCCATCATAATTCTTGTTACTATGTTGTTTATCAAAAGTAACTATATTTTCTTATCAGTTTTGAACTCATGAGATTTTTGACCATCTGGTTTAGATTTAACCATTGTTTTTTTTTTTAACCACTGGTTTAGATTTAACCAAATCTAAATTCTATACTTATTTGATAACCTAGTCCCAAGAAGTTCTTAAATTTGAGATTTTGATGTAATTATACCTACTTTGCTGCACTTATGTAAATAATCTGACCAAAATTTATGAAACTAAACTTATTTTACAAACAAAAATTCTTTTACTCAAATTATATTTGGTAGAAATTGAGATAACTATAGATAGAAAAGTTATGTTTCTAAAGAAAAGCTATAATACACCTGCTATTAGATTGTACCCCTGTGTACTCTTTTCAAGGTTTTTATTGTCTACTTGTAAAGTAAACGAGATACTGAATTCTTTCAGGTTGCTGCAACCTAACTTTATTCTATTAAATTACCAAAAATAGAAACTACTATGTTCCTAAAGCCCCATAAGCTGGATGAGTTTTAATGAATATGTCTTATGCCTGATACATGGACCACACAGAGTGCTCACCAATTGGCTTGATATTGTATCCAGATATATTCAAACTGCAAACCAAAATGAGAAGTTGATGGCTTCACACTATACATAGCTTTTCCTAAAGATGTCACAGTAAGACTCCATATCATGAGATTCTTATCTCTCTTCCTGCCTACATTTTTTTACTTGGCAAAATAATGGTATAATTGAAATTTAAAAACTAATTACTTCCAGTGGTAACTTTATAGCATCTCACCTGAGGTTCTTTAGTCCACCTAATGAGTAATTTTGGCAACATCCCTAATACAACTATTGCTCTCTCTGCTTTAATTCAGTCCAGTCATGGGATACTAGATAATAAAATTGCTGCGTATTATCACTTGGCTAAATAAGAAAATATCTGTGCTATTGCTAATACTACATAATGTACCAGAATAAATTCCTCTGGGAAAGTTGCAACCCATATACACAAATAAGAAAACAGGCCACACAATGACAATAGGTCTCACCTAAATTCTCATGGCCATTTGATTTAATAAACTGGTTGCCTTAAAGACTAGGTTCATGGCTCTAAACTGTTATATAAACCGAGATGATTTTATTACTTTTAATTTTGCTGTGTGTGTGTGTGTGTGTGTGTGTGTGTGTGTGTGTGTGTGTGTGTGTATGTTTTAATTTTGTATGTTATTTGTACAATTTCTTCAGAGGTACAACTCCTAACAGAATAGCTCTCACTCAGAACCTTAAAATGACAGTCAACCACTGTGGAACAGACAAAATTAAACTTAACAATGGACTCCAGGTAGACCCAGCCCTAACCTGAAAACCACTTCCTCCAAAGTTCCCTTATTACTCAAATGTGGCTAAAATTGACACTGACTCCTATTTGCCAATTACTGCTTCCAATATGGAATAGACCAACAACCTGGGAAAGAGACATCCCCGCACCAAGGGGCAATCAAAGGCTAACTACAGGATAACTGGTCAGTGATGCTGTCAGAGAAAAAAAACTAAACCTAAAAAAAAAAAAGAAATGTGAAAGTTATCAGAATTAAAATGGTCACTTGTGTTAAAAAATATATATATATATGATGAGTGGAGCCAGGGAAGTCTAGAAAGGTAAGGTCCTCATAGATGAACACCCTATAAGAAGAATTATCACAAAAGACTGTAAAAACCACAACTTTTCACCAAGGCAATCACAACTTTATATATAAAAAGATACTTCTGTGAAGACTTCTGCTCAGCAATCGCCTGTCTAAACTTGGACTGGTGCCACCCTTGTTATTGATCTTTGTGGCCAAGAATAATTACCTAAAAACAATTATGTAAATTCTTCCTTTTTTTCTTTAAAAACCTCTGGCTTCCCTTTTCTCCTTCAGTATATACATAGTTTACTATGGCATGCATATTCACATTGCAAAGGCTTTTCTAAATAAACATAATTTTCTTTTTGAGAGATTTCCTTTTGTCTATTATTTAGCTTGACATCCACATCATATTTTGGACCTGATATACAAATATCAGAATTAATAGAAACCTTGGAACATCAGAAATACTAAACATATTCACATTCATTTACATTGGATTTAATTTTAGTACAATATGCATACATAATATGGGTTAAAAATTTCTGTAGCTATCAATTTGCAAACTCTTGTTCAGAGACAAAAGTACCTTCCTAGAGTAGGACACTTTGGGTTCTAGGACTAAATCTGCTGCTATTAGGTTGTATCATTTAGCCCAACTAGAAGAGTTTGTTCACCTATATAATTAGTTGGTTTGAGCAGGAAATTTCATTGCAAATGATGTTTGAGTAAGAAATTTCATTGCATGTGCAGAGCTGAGTAAAAGAAAAAATTTATTTAATACAGATACACACTAAATCAGTAATAAATAAACTTTGTCCCTAGAAGGAATGATTTATGTGTAAAAGAAGAGAATAATACAATGTGTGATTATTCAGTCATTGAAACTTCTTAAGGCCAATGTAATTTGGCATTGAAGGAAATTAGTGTTAAATTCTAAATCTGGCTGTAAAAGTTTACACTGAACCCACATCTCGACAGAGTGTTAGTTTGAGCTGAAGAGTATTCTTTATTTTATCATATCTATTTTGAATATTCATTTTTAATTCCTTAAATTAAAATGATATTTGGCATATTAATGTTATATAAAGGTGCCAAATTAGAGTTTCAGAAAAGCAACTGTTCTAGATAGAACTAGATAAATTCCTTTTATTTTTTAATGTGTTTTGTTATGTGTAACAGATTTAAATGTAAAATCCAGTGTTTTGATTAAGCTGTATCTTAGTTCAAATACACTATAAATCACTAAACTTTGTTAAATGTTCAACATTTTTTCAATCAATTTGTTATTCAAATATTTTAATTCAGATCTCCCAAGTGTTTATGTAATGACTTAGATTTGTGTTAAATATTGCTCTCCAAGTATTCATTTCAAATTTTCCCAAATGTATTCTGACTGTCATGAAAATTCAATGAATTGTGCATAATTTACCTTGCCACCTATACCCTATCATATAAACTTAACATCTTCTATCTTATACAATGGAGAGCTACAATCTTAAAATCTTACTGTTGCAGTCTGGTGTATTTTCAATAGTTGCAAAAGTTTACAAACCGGGAACTCTCATTAGGTTAGTTCCAAATCTGCATTCTGTTTTTTCCTTCTGTGCTTATCAAACTTTTAGAAAATCATTCATGTGATCCTCTTAAGTATCATCTCTGCTGAACTGTTAGTTCTTGGAGAATAGAATTTGTATTATCAACATTTTTCACTATAGCAGATACTTATGATTAGCAGAATGATTCAGACACAGTCTTATTTTAGTCAATATTTGTAGAAGTACATAAATAAATGCAAACATAATGAATGCATGAATAAATAAACCCCAAACCCTTGTATTTAGAATGCAACATTCACATAACTGCAACATGTTGACGCAGGTCTGGTTGGCAACAGTTAATGCAGGCAGGTTCTTTTGTAAGAGTGTATAAAACTTCATTTGGGGGCTCTCAAGAGTTTTGTTTTAGACTTCAAATTGTAAGAACCATAAGTTTCTATGGGCAACCATGAGCGCACTCAATAAAGCACAGCTTGTCTATGTGATGTATTTAGGCCACTGGATTCTTAATTCCAGGTGCTTTACAGTTTTACATTGGGTATCACTAATCTTCTCCCTTTTTATTCTGTTTTAGTGTAACATCCAGGGTTACACAAGAAACCATTATGAGATGAACTTCAGTGAAATCCTATGGCCTTCAGGAAATTTCTCTCAGACTCTCAATTTTGATTTGAATTGTTGATTAGATAACCATTGACCATGGTTACGTATTTCAGAGCTGCTGAGTGTAGGTTCAAATATGTGTCATTTTTGACTACAATAAATAAAGAGAAGTTATTTTTACAGCACAGGGGTTATCTTCTTGAACTGAAGTGGAGGAAAAAGAATCAGTGAAAGTGTGGTAAACAGTGGCTAAGAAGAGAGTGTAAACAGTCTATGTCAAAAATTCCATGACTCCAGGAATCATTTTGCTCAGAACAAAAGGAAAAGAGTAGTGAGAAGTAAGAAGACTCACAGTCTGCTATGTTAATAACAGAGAGAATTTGGGTATTTTAAAAGGAAACACCAGCAATACAAGAAAGAATGTGATAAACCTAAAGAAAATTTTTGTCTCTTAGGAAAGTGAATTTAAAAAAAAATTCAAAATGCTTAAATTCAGCATCCAATATTCATCCTTAATATGTTAGAGAGGTAATAATCCTAATGTTTTAACAGTTTATCTTGCATCTGACAGAAATAAAAAGAGAAATAGGGAAGATAGTAGAATATAACAAGAATTTCAGTTAGTTATTTTATTGCATGGAAAGAGAGGTGACTCTTACGGCAAAAGAAGGCAGAGGTTTTCATGGTTAGAAAAAGTAAAAAACTTCAGTTTGAGAAAAAACACACATTGGAGGATAGAGGCTAAAGAAAGACAAAACAAATGCTAAACAAAAACAATTTTAGTTTGACAGTCTTTTAGAGGATATTTTCTAATTTCAAGAAATGGAAGAACATGTGGGTCCCATTTCTGGGATACAAGAGAAAAACTGTTGGAGTCTTTCTTCTACCATTGAAAATCTTCATTTAATTAAACATTAAAGTACCAGAAGCACAGCAGTAAATATATACATACATATATTCATTAATTAATTTTAAAAAGGAAAGAAAGGACCAGACAATTACTCAAGAATAAACATATTTCAGGTATCACAGCCTGAAGGGGAAACTTTGGATTTTCCAGGAAATAATAAGATAGTACCCCAATTAATCACTTGATAAAAGAGTTCCATCAATTGAAAGTTTTGTTATGTATATTTCATTCTAAGTAGTGCCACAAAGAGGCACTATTAGTGGTTATACATCAAAAATGCTTGTACTGTTTTTGTCTATATTTGCTACTCTACTCCTTTTTCTGAAACAAGTTTCTCCTGTAGTCAGTGGCTGACAAGCGTAGGCAAGCATTTCTCAGTAGGAAATGCATGCCTAATAATCACTTGTGGAGCTCTTAAAAAGTACAAAATATCAAGTTCAACTTGGAATCAAATATGTTGGAATAAGTTTTGTACATGTGCATATTTAAATATCTATGAAGGTGACAGCTATGTGAGCCTCTGACTTAATACCTTATAACTAGTTGCCTTAAACATTGTTTTTGAGTGTTTCAATTTTGCATCAGAAATATTATTTGCTATGGGAATTTGTGTCTAGATGATTAAAAGCAGTAGCTGTTTGCATTTGTCTCTAGATAATTGATTTTTTTCCTAAATATTGTGGAGTTTATATTGGTGCTAAAATGCCCTTATGTGTCTTGACCAGCTGCAGCATCAGAAAAGCAGACACACAAGACTGACTGAAGTTAGACTAACCAACTTTGCAGATGCTAAATGAAGATATGAGTCTAATTACGGTAGAGAATGACTCAAGTGGCTACAGCTGGGGATAAAATCCAAGCTCTCCTTAGCCACATGAGTGGGTCTGTATAGCTAGGACTGAATTGAATAAAGACATGATAGTGGATAAATTATTTTTGAAAATAAATTTATTTGAAAGGAAGAAAAACGTTTATTCAGGAGGCTTTAATTCTCCTGTAGAAATAAAATATTTACTTAGGAATATGTTTTGAAATTTCCTTTTCTCACATTATTTAATTGCTGACAAGGCATTACAGTCAAAGCTTTCAAAATTTACTTTCATGTTAATTTTGATAGGCTAACCAAATCATGTGATAGATTAACCAGTGTTTTACATTCTTTTTAATAGACATGACAGTTGGGCTATTTTTTAGTTTGTATGCTTACCAAGAATATGTTGTATTCTCATGTCTCTTTGTGCTAGTTTAGCATATATTTGATTATGCAGTTAAGTAATATGCAAAAGAATGATGCATGAGTGTGGGGAAGATAGATTTTTGTTTTATATGCACTAAGTGAAATACTTTGGAGGTACTACCTTAAGGCAAATCATTAAAAAGAAATCACTGTCAAATTAGTTTTGATGAAGAGATGTAAAGGATTCAGGAGTGGTGGAGTGTAACGTGTATAGAAGGCTTCTATATTCAGAATCATTTTTTAGTTATCTTTAATGTGTCAAACTGAAAATAGATGTATTATGGGAGTAGTATACAAGAAATATTTTATGAATATACATTATCAATGGTGAATTTATGTTGTTTAAGTTAATATATAGAAATGGCATTTGTACTATCTTAATTTATGAGTTAATATATTTGTTCAATTTCTGCACTAATACATTACTTAAACAAGATAAGGGTTCTGTTTTCTGGAGACAATGTTAAGGAGCATTTAGAAAAGCCCTTGATCAATGTGATGTACTGCTTATTTCATTGGTCCCAGAATGATCAACAGAAGACATGGCAAAGAGCAGGGAAGTGGCCTTACCACAGTGCTTGCCTAAATTCTCTGATCCTCTGCTCATCTCTTCCTCAAAGTGGAAATTAATGTTCCTAATTGATAACAGGTTTTACCAACACAATAAGAAATTGAAGGAAAGGTCGAAAAATAAATGTGCCCTCTAGAGTAGAGGATAAGCTATTTATGGATAGCACCCTACTCTTTCTTCAAAGAGAGGTATTTCTTTGGATATCTCACATCAAAGACACTGATAATGCACATTTTATAGTAAAGTTTAAAGTTTAGCATGCATAAGCATGACTCCTTTCTCTCCTTTTAGTTGAATGAGTTCATGGGTGCTAATGTACGCTTTCATATGGGAGGTTTCCAGCATCAAAATTTCTATGTTTCAATCATGGAAGTCAAATTACTGAAGTCACTTGGGGATTGTCCCTTAATGTAGTCCTTCATTAGCTTCTGCTCTCCACAAAGACAATTTGGAGTTAAATATTTTATCATTTACATGCAAAAGTTTCTATTATATTATGACTATGAAAGACTTGAAAAGATCATCATTAAAAAAAATTTTGAACAAGAAAGACGTATACTTCTTAAATCAGAGAACCAGGTATAAAGTTATGCTTATAAAAGAAGCTCATTATTAATAGTTTTGAAATAAAAATTGAGTCAATATTTAACATCTTTCCTAATATCTTGGTTTAATAAAAATTCATTTCATAATATAATAAATATAATTACTCTTAACAAATCTAGCTTTCTATAGGTGCCTCCAAATTCTCTCCAGAGTACATCCTCCTCCCCCCAGCTTAAATATAATATTATTGTTATCTTAGTGTAAAAATGCTGCTAAAACAGTTAGGCGACCTTGCACCAAGGAGAACTTATACAAGTTTCTTTCCTTGAGAAGTTCTAGCATGAAACAAGAACCCATAAAGATTCCAGACTGGAGGGTTGGAGCTTTTCTTTGCAGTAGCAAACACTTTATTCCTCTAATTACACTGTGTTATTGTTTTTGGGCTGATTCTTCAATTTATGCCTTTGTTGTTGGTATGGTAATAGGAGCATGCAAGTATCACCAACTGAGAACTGTACTAACTCATATACTTGCAAGGACAAATGAGGCTCAAAAAATTTAAAAACTGTGTTGATCACTCAGCCCAACTTCTAAAGCAATGATTTTTTTATGAAGTTAGAAGGCTAAGGGTATAAACCATCCAAAACTGCCCAAAATGAGTCACTCATCTTTTTCTTTTTCTACTCTTGACATTAAAATTCTAGACATAAATTTGGTTTATTTCACTTTCACATGGCAAAAGAATGTGAGGGATGTTTTAGGAAAATACCAACTTTTGATTTTTTTTTTCCTGGAATACTCCAAGAGTATCTGTTAATTGATCAAATGGTGAGGGTATAATTACTGAGTTTTCTAGGAATTTGAAGTCAGGGATCTGAACTTGTTTTCTTAGGAGACCAGGTACAGATTTACAAAAACCTGTTGAAGGTAATGATTTCAATTGTATTTGTATTAGGTGGTGCAAAAGTAATGGCAAAAACCAAAGTTATTTTGCACCAACCAAATACCTCTGATCTTACCCCTTTTGGGGCAATTTTCTTCTTTTTTACAAAGACAATCAGCCCAGCCCAAAAAGATCTTTAATCAGTTGTCTTATCCTAGTGTTATTTTAGTAACTTCAAATTTTTTGAACTACATTTTGGAGAACTGACTACATTTTATAAGACAACATAACCTTTGTTTATTATTTTATTTTTCCAGATGTTTTTCTGGGTCATTCAGTACTCAGAATAAAAATAACTAAAACTACATTCCTTTGGCTTAACACTACCCACCACATTTTGGGCACTGGAGTCAATTTAAATTCTCCAGGTGATGGCTCACATGTGATCAGTCACATGGACTGTATCGCAGTATCTGTCATTTCCTCCTCTCTGTTGTCCACAGATGTTATTTTATAAAACCATTGAGTCCTGCTTGCTATATAAATTTTCTCCATCATTCCAAAATCAAACAGGCTGCCATGCAGAGACAAAACAAAAAAAGAAAATTTCAGGCCAATATCCCTGATGAACAATGATGCAAAAATCCTTAATAAAACACTGGCAATTGAATCAATCAAAAAGCTTATCTGCCATGATCAAGTTGACTTCATCCCTGGGATGCAGGGCTGGTTCAACTTACTCAAATAAATAAACATAATCCATCACATAAACAGAACCAATGACAAAACCACATGATTATCTCAATAGACGCAGAAAAGGCCTTCAAAAAAAATTCAACATTCCTTCATTCTAAAACCTCTCAATAAACTAGGTATTGATGTAACATATCCCAAAATAATAAGATCTATTTATGACAAGCCTATAGGCAGTATCAAAATGGAATGGGCAAGAGCTGGAAGCATTCCTTTTGAAAACCAGCACAAGATAAGGATGCCCTCTCTCATCACTCCTATTTAACATAGTATTGGAAGTTCTGGCCAGGGCAATTAGGCAGGAGAAAGAAATAAAGGTATTCAAACAGGAAGAGAGGAAATCAAATTGTTTCTGTTTGCAGATGACATGAGTCTATATTTAGTAACCTCCATTGTCTCCACCTAAAAACTCCTTAAGCCGATAAGCAACTTCAGCAAAGTCTTGGGATACAAAATCAATGTGCAAAAATCACAAGCA
>PVKP010011884.1:0-60068 GCA_004027715.1 Plecturocebus donacophilus | reverse complement strand
GGAAAAATAAAATTTTTTGCGGATAAACAAGTACTCAGAGATTACATCACCACCAGGCCTCCTTTACAAGAGCTTCTGAAAGAAGCACTACACATGGACGGGAACAACCAGTATCAGCCATTCCAAAAACATACCAAAAGGTAAAGAGCATCACCATAATGAAGAATCTACATCAACTAATGGGCAAAACAGCCAGTTAACATTACCAGAAGCTGTGATTTTCATCTCTGATAAAACAGACCTTAAAACAACAAAGAACACAAGAAACAAAGAGGGACATTACATGGTGGTGAAAGGATCAATGCAACAAGAAGAGCTAACGATCCTAAATATATACGCACCCATTACAGGAGCACCCAGATACATAGGGCAAGTTCTTAATGACTTACAAAGAGACTTAGACTCCCACACAGTAATAGTGGGAAACTTTAACACTACACTGTCAATATTACACAGATCAACGAGATGGAAAATTAACAAGGATATCCAGGACTTGAGCTCAGACCTGGAACAACTAGACTTAACAAATATTTACAGAACTCTCCTCCCACAAATCCACAAAACATACATTTTTCTCAGCATCACATTATACCTATTTTAAAAGTGACCACACAATTGGAAGTAAATCACTCCCCAGCAATTGCATAGCATTTCACAGGTTTAAATAAAATATTGGTTGGCTGCTTATTTGTTATTTTCATCCCCTATTCCTTCCTGTCTCCATTGTTAAACACAATTATTGGCATAAAAGAGGTTTTTAATACCCATTTTTAGACTGTATTCTAGCCTGAGCAATAAAACAAGAATCTCATTCTCTCTCCCTCTTTCTCTCCCTCTTTCTGTCTCTCTTCCATTCTTTTTTTTCTTTCTTTTGCTGTTTCTTTCTTCCTCCTTTTCTCTTTTTCTAAAATCTCTTCCTTTCTTTCTCTCTTTCATTCTTTTTCTTTCTTTTGCTGTTTCTTTCTTTCTCCTTTTCTCTCTTTTTCTAAAATCTCTTCCTCTTTCTCTCTTTCATTCTTTTTATTCTAAAAAAAAAAAAAAGGAAAACATGGGGGAAAAAAAGGAGTCTATGAAGATTTCTCTGACTACAGAGAAAGTGTGTGTGTGGAAAGCATAAGTGAGGAATATGTGAGGCGGGGCGGGGGAGGAGATAGTAAGAAGAATCAATGTGCTATAGAGATGGAGAAATGCATGAAAAGACAGAAGGGAGTCATGTGAGATACTCTCTGGACACTGTAAGTTGAGACTATATATAGCAAGAGAATAGTAGCAAAAATATGTAGCAAGTTTACAGAGTAAAGCTTTAAATTTATTTAATGTGCTCAAGCACAAATTATTTAAATTGAGTTTGTGATACTCAAATTTCATGCTTCTCAGGTCTCTGCATGGTTATCATGTATCACTGTAACCTGAGGTTATAATGTGTGTGTGCATGCTTGCTTGAAAAAGGGGATCATTCCCTGCCTGTTCCCCTAATCAACTGATAGCAGCTACTGGAGACACCTTCAGGCGGAAGGAGAACAAACATTTTTTAAGGGGAGGTGTCCAAGCTAAGAAGCATAGTGTCTGAAATGAAATATGTCAAGATGTTGCCTGTAGTTATACATGGGAAGGGATCCTGGACAGTCTCTTTTTTTTTTTCCTATCTTTTCTTTTACTCTTTTTTCTCATTCAAAAATTTTAAATAGTCTTTATTTTCTGCAGTTTACCCAAATTAAAAAAATTCTCTAGAAGAGCACCATTGATTTACATGTTGCAAATCTCTTTAACTTTTAGCTTAATAGATACTCATATCTGTATTCAATTTATTGCAATTTATCATGTTGATTGGGGTATATGATAAGTACTTGGATAAGGAAGCAGCAGTATTTTAACAGCTTTTTTAAAGATTGTTGTGAATATTCTTTGACACTACACCAAAACTCCAAAACTTGACCATTAATAATTCTTAAAGGTTAGTTGTAATGTGCTATCTGAAATAATATCAAAGAATTTTGCTTAATTTGTCATGTGCTTGATTACATTAAAGTCCATTGATCAGTTTTGCCATTTGAATGGATGTTTTCCTCAATCAGGATTTTATAACATCCATGTATCATGGAGATCCAAATCTTGACACATTTCATTATAATATATTTTTAAAATCCTTTTTTTCTATTATCACTTACTCATCACAAAATTTATTAAGTATTGCAAAACTGAAATGTCACTGTGGCAGATACAAGGTTTCCAAAATTTGAATTTTCTCTTGAAAGCAAAATTTTGTCATTGACAACATATCGTTACTTTTCTTACAATGAGAAGCTCACCTTTATGTTAAGAAGGATGTCTCATAATACTCTAGGCTGAACAATTACAGTGTGTTTGCAAATTGTTCTTACAAGTAAAAAAGGTGTTCCATAAAATGTTAAGTTCGTTCAACTTGCAACTCAGTCACACAAGTGCTTCTTCTCAAGACAGCTGTCCTATTCCACAATACAGCAGGAACACTTTATGCAAACTTCTCATTTTGCTGCACATAATATTAAAAGTATATGCCCTTGAGATTTGCAATGCAATATAATGAACTTTTAAATTCTACTTAAATGGCATTTAAGTAGATGTGAATCTAGGACTTTTTAATGTGAATGCATATCTGTGATTACTGGTACAGTTGGGTGCCACTGCCTTGAATCATGCTAAGGTGCCAGCAGTCTTACCTTGTTTTTGTACAATCTGTGCAAATGTCAAAACAATAAAAAAGACTAACATTTTTGAATTTTGATCTTATAAACTACCCAAAAGGGTGAGATTTTTAAAAAGTGAAGAATGCAGACATATTTAAACCCTATCTCCTCCAATCCAAAACTTATTTGCTCCTCTTTTTTTCTAGACAGTAACACCATCCTAAATGAGTGTGCATTCTTACCATAGTGCATGTAAATTTTTTCTGCAAATACATATATTGATCCACAATATGTACCATTTTAGGTGGTTTCAAACATTACCTAAATTATATTTATATATTTTGTTATGTTATACATATTTTTATGCAAACTATTTTATTCCTCTCTAATACGCCCTAATATACATGTTGGTACATGTAGATACATCTTATTTATTTTAAAGGGTGTACAATATTCCATTATATAAATATTCAAATTTTTATGTATAAATAAATATATATGTAACATTGATCTAGTTAATTTCACCTATCAATAGACCCTTGGGTAGTTTCCGAGATTTTGGCATCACAAACACACATAGGCATATCTCAGCAGGTACAGATGTGAGAGTTTCTTATAGGTATTTACCTAAAAGAGGTACTGTGCTATACGGATTGGTTAAAAAAAAAGAAAGAAAAGTAATATCGAGGGTAAATTTAATCTGTTATTGATAATATAAATTTATATATTTATATGTTGGCTACATTACGGAATAAGCCTTTCTGATTTTAACTGGGAAGCAAGTAAACTATAATAAATTATTTGTAATATCCCTTCTATGAGAAAATATATTTCGATTTAAAGAAAATGAAATTTAAAAAAAAAACAGTTATGAAATGTACTGTGCTTTTAAATTGAGAATTGTTAACCTTTTTTATTTCTTCCTCCAGAATTTAGTAATAATATAGTAACAGAATAACTTTTAGAAATAATGTTAACATACGGCACATTCATCTCTAAAATCCTCTACTCAGCAAAGGTAAGCTCAAAGAGAATCCCATTTCCTAATATGCAAGAGAATCAAAGGAAGAGGATGGGAACCATTTTTCACTAAAACCTATAATCATTGTTCCAATTTCTGAGGTCTGAGGGTAAAGTAAAAATGTTGGATAATGGAGATTCATTAACATGACTTAAAGAAAATAAATTACTCTCCCATAAATTCTGGGTAATTTGTCTTCTTCAAGCTATTTAGTAATGAATTTCTATTTGTTTACAGATCAGGTAGGAATACCTTTTTCACAAATGGTGAGGGCAACTTGCCATATTTTATCTGTCTTCATTTATCCAAAGTGTGTGTGAATCTAGAATTTTTATTTCTTTTTTGAGTTTAAAGCAGATAGATAAGTATGAAATTCCACATTTACTGGCCAAAAAGGCATATTCATTTCTTAGGGCTAATTTCAATTAGTTACAAGTGTACTATCACTACAGTGGTAAAGAAAGATCTAAGTGGAATTATCAAAATGTAGGAAAAACCTGAAAAACTGAATTGGATATAAGCTAATACAAAAATCTTAACTGCTTCCTATTAACAGAATACTCTTGTTGAAAATTCTCATTCATTAGAGGAAAAAGACTTTTCATGCTCTTATTTTCCTAAACAAAAAGCTGATAAATTATTAGTTCTGTGTATTTTATTTATTCTTCATAAAAGTTATATACTGTCTGTGGAAGCTTTTTAGAGCCAATTAAGTTCATCATTCTTTTAATACATCATTCAGAAATTTTTAAGACTCAATTTAGAGTAATTAGCTATGATAACTTTCAAAATATCTAATATATATGTTTATTGTTAGTTTCTAATAGGTAGTCTTAAACTATATTAACTTTACAAAGCTATTTATGGTTGCATTTTTCAAGGCTCATTTAAAATGAAGAGCTGAGTTGGAAAAGTAAATGTAATGAAGATTACTGATGATTTAAATAAAAATCTCACAGGATAAAGTTGAAGGACTTAAGGACAAATGTGACTTTTTAAACATTTGTTATACTGAGTAGTCAAGGAATTTATTCCTGACTTCAAATAGACATTTTTTTTTCTGCTGAATTGCATTATAATTTTAGATTTTAAGAAATGAAGCAAAGACTACTATGTAAATAGCATTAAGCTCTTGTCTAACTATGCTATTAAAATTTATATGTAAGTTCCAAGACATTAGGTTTACAAGCAAAATCATAGAATGAGAACATATATAAACAGAAGAGTCACTTAGCACCCACAATAATTCCTCCAGACCCTCCAAACTCTTCCTTGCCATAAGCTAACAACAAGAAAAAATAACTGTCAAAACTACTACATAAAGCTGCTTTGTAAATTGTAAAACATAAATCCTGGTTTTGTTTTGTAGTAATATAAAAATCAGAAATAGTTTACAAGGTCAGAAATAAAATCACAGAAAAGATATGAGTACATTTTCCTTGAAAATTTCACTAGTACAACAATCAAGTAATGTGTCCTCTTCCCTACCATTTTAATCACCTATGTCTCTGTATTTCAAAATTTATTTTGGAATTTTTCCAATGCAATGATATATTCATAATAATTTAAAAATCAAAAACATATGTATTGTGATTTGCTGCTATGGAGAAATTTGTATTTTTACATCTGGTATCTATTAGCTATTTATTTCTGCCTATCAGTTTTTGCCTTGAGAGGTGGTAGTGGATGATGGTCCAGAATATAAACTCTGGAGCATGTGATTTGAATCTGAGACCCACATTTACAACCGGTATAACCTGGTAGAAGTTATTTATTCATCTAAATCTTTCTCCTCATCTGTAGAATGGAAATAATATTAGTATCTATGGCCTACTTTTTTTCTGGGGATAAAATGTATTAATACATGTAAATGCTTAGAAAAATGTCTGGCACATAGTAAACAATATAAAAGTGTTTGCTATTATCTATTTGTTTAAATATGGTCTATAAGATTAATTAAAAAAACAAAAACAAAAACTAATCTCATAGAAGGATACAGGCCAGGGCGCAGTGGCTCATGCCTGTAACACCAGCACTTTGGGGGCCAAAGTGGGCAGATCACTTGAGGTCAGGAATTGAGACCAGCCTGGCCAACATGGCAAATTCCCATCTATACTAAAAATACAATAATTAGCCAGGTAGCCAGGTGTGGTGGCACTGCCTGTAGTCCCAGATACTTGGGAGGCTGAGGCAGTAGAATTACTTGAACCTGGGAGGCATAGGCTGCAGTGAGCCAAGGTCACACCACTGTACTGTGCTTGGGTGACACAGTGAGACTCTGTCTCAAAAGAAAAAGGACACAGAGAGTGACAATAAAAAGTTGTCACTTGTTTGATCTTTACTTCAAAGAATAATGAAGTAAAGGATCTTTGACTGTAAGGGAAACAGGTGGCTGTGACGCAGTGGGGTACTCCTATCAATCACTCTGCATTGGTCACCAGGGTAACTTCAGCTAATTTGGATATAGAAGTCTCACTCACAGAAACCTGAGCATATTTTATGAACTTAGATACAATGAGGCATAACACGGTTTTTTCTTCAACAGGCCTTATTTCTGATCAGCTTCTCCATGAGTTTTACTGAATAGGTTCCTCTGTGAGGAAGTTTTCTGTTTTGAGGGCAACACTGACTTTGTCTGTCCAATACTCAGATTTGATATTTGAAGGCCCACATGTGTCTTACATCTGCTTTGTCCACAAGTATGTCACCTTCTCAATACAGGTCTACCAAAACAAAAATCATACTTTTTTTCCCACTTGCTTTTTAGTTTTTCTTCTTGCATAATTGGTTCAGAATTTGGGAGGAAAAGTGGAAGGATAAAATTTATTGAGCCTTCTTGGATCTTAAGTCATATTCTTGTCTATTCTTTCATAAAAACATCAAAAAACAAGGAATTATAATTTTTGGACAGAGGTTTTTCACAGTAATTTTTCAAATATTATATGTTTTCCAGCTAATTGCTGGAGACAGCCTTCAAGATTTTACTATACGTAAGAATAACAGAAAGAACTCACAATTTACAAATTTTAGTGGACATCTAAGGAAGAGTCAGATGCCATTAATTATAAGAAGTGGAACTTCAAGCATATAGGTGGAAGTAGGAACCTGACATTTATTTGAAATCATTATCTACCCAGATTAAGTAAAAGCATTCTTTAGGCATATGTATAAGTACTTCACATGCCTAGTAGAACCAATGATTATATTGTAGAATGACATTGGAAAGATGGCATAAAGTTTTATATATATGTATAAAACTTTGTTTGAAGAAATTGGAAGTAGTTTCTGCTTCTGATTTATGCTAAGAACTTAGGTTGCTTATTAACACCAGCTGAGGATAGGCTGGTAACAGATGGGAAACAAACTAATGTATAATCTCAAGATATTTCAAGGTGAGAGAATTTGAAAAAATAGCAACATTTTATGTATGTAAGTCTAAAAACCACTCACTCATTTTGCCATTATGACTATTTAAATCAGTTTTTTAGTTTTATGCTTTTTTCATCATATATAATTGTGAGTAGAAATTGGTATAAGTTAAGCATATCTGCTTCTACAATTAAATCCTTTATTTTTATAGAAAATAAAACCTCAAAGAATCAATGGTGTTTCATATTCTTGCTCACCTAGGTTATTTAAGCCTGACCTACTGAGGGCTTAAACTTATTGGTAGTTACTGTGTGCAAGATATTGATTGGTCTAAACATTTTATCTCATTTAATCCTTACAATAATTCTTATAGATAGTTTCTAATATCATCCATATTTTTCAGATAAGGCGATTTTTTAAAAAATTTTATTTTAGAGAAGCTAAGTGACATGCAAAGGCCACACCATGTTTATGCAATGAAGTTGAGTTTTGGAGACCAGAGTATAACCAAGCCCTGCTCTAAAACTCTTTGAGGAAGGCTTAACTACTGCATCTATCAGAAACAGTTTATCAGTAGCCACCTCAGGAGGCATAGAGACTATAATCCTGATGAAAGGAAAAGTTATACCAATAGAATGATAGATTTTGGATACACCATGAAGGAAAAAAAATCCCAAGAATGGGAGATATTAACATGACCTTAAATCAAGCAAAGCCTACTGAGATTATATATCATAATATGAAAACAAATGCATGCAAAATTAATCACATAATGTTACACTTACGGGTTTTTTGTTTGTTTGTTTGTGTGTTTGTTTTGCTTTACAAGTAAAAGACCAAATCATGGAAAGCAGGACTTTCAGAATGAGAGAGTGGTGAGCTTGGCAGACTCCCCACCAACCCAGAAAGTGATCATTTACCTGAAAAAATGATTAAAAAGAAACCAGTTATTTAAAGTTGCTGAAAATGGTCATTGTCATAAGAGCATCAAGAAAACAGTGAAACAATCATCTAAGAAAATCAATAAGTCACTTGAAGAACAGCAAGAGTCTGTAGCACTTAAGCCACAATTTACTCTTCTGTCCCATTCCCATCTATGGAATCTTTTCTCTGGGTCACTATTATGGGAGAGTAAAGCCAAGAAGATAGTATTTTTTCTCCCACCAGCTCTAAATCTAGGACTATGGGAGGGGCAGACCACAGATTTTCTTATCACCCTAGCCCAGCCCCATATAGTAGAAACACTATTCTAGACATAAAACAGCAGCATATTATATGATTTCATTTATATGAAATGTCTCAAATAGGCAAAACCTTAGAAGGGTTAATAAAAAAAGGTATTAGTGATTGCCAGGAGCTGGAGGGGAAGGCAGAGTAGAATGTTACTGCTTACAACTATTGGGTGATAAGAAATGTTCCAGAATTAAATATTGAGGTTAGTTGTACAACCTTGAGAATGTACCACAAACTACATACAATTTGAATGAGTGGCTTGTGGTATGTGCATTATAACTCATAAAAAAGGAAAACAAAACAACAAACAGTGAAAGCACCATAGTATTTTACTCATTAATTCTGCTATTTAACATCATCTCTAGTATCGCAGAAAATAAAAACAAACATAAACTCCTTAAACTGTGATTGCAGCCTCTAAATCACATAGAAATCCAACAATAAAGCTTAAGTCTAACTAACCAGGAGGGCTTAGAAATAGCCTTTAACCAGCAAGTGACCTATGTTGACCCAGGGTGATGTAGAAGTAGACAGGCTAAAAGTTAAAAGCAAAGGAAAAAAAATGTAAGGAGAAACCTCAGAGGCTACACACTATATGATAACATCAAGAACTGATTTCTCATCAGTAATAATAAAAGCCGGAAGAAAATTGGATTCTGGGCTGGACGTGGTGGCTCACACCTATAATCCCAGTACTTTGGGAGGCCAAGGTGGGCAGATCAGGAGGTCAAGAATTCAAGACCAGCCTGGTCAACCTGGAAAAACCCTGTCTATATTAAAAATACAAAAAATTAGCTGGGCATTAGCAGATAATCCCAGCTACTTGGTAGGCTGAGGCACAAGAATTGCTTGTACTTGGAAGATGGAGGCTGCAGTGAGCTGAGATCATGCCATTGCACTCTAGCCTGGGTGATAAGAGTGAAACTCTGTCTCAGAAAAAAGGGAAAACAAAAACAAAAACAAAAAAACACAGAGTCATTTAAATTTCAGTTGGACAATTATAAAATTTTTCTTCTAAGTATTTGCTTTTGGGCAATCTTCATGGATAAAAGAAAAAGCTCATCATTACTGGTTATTAGAGAAATGCAAATCGAAACCTCAATGAGATACCATCTCATGCCAGATAGAATGGCAATCATTAAAAAGTCAGGAAACAACAGATGCTAGAGAGGATGTGGAAAAATAAGAACACTTTTACACTGTTAGTGGGAGTGTAAATTAGTTCAACCATTATGGAAGACAGTGTGGATATTCCTCAAGGATCTAGAACTAGAAATACCATTTGACCCAGGAATCCCATTACTGGTTATATACTCAAAGGTTTATAAATCATCCTACTATAAAGACACATGCACAAATATGTTTATTGTGGCACTATCCACCATAGCAAAGACTTGGAGCCCACCCAAATGCCCATCAATGATAGACTGAATAAAGAAAATGTGTGTATCACATGGCAAGGGGGATAATGTACTGGTTCAGGTCTCTGTTTCTCTTCTTATAAATCTACGATTCTCACTCCTGGATAACCCACTAATTCATTAACCCAGTAATCCACTAATCCATGAATAGATTAACCCATTCATAAAGGCAGAACCCTCATGACTCAATCATGTCCTAAAGGCTCCATACCTCAAAATTGCCACATTAAAGATTAAATTTCAACATAAATTTTAGAAAGGACAAGTATTCAAATCATATGCTGTATCAAAATCTTTCCTCTTCCTACTATATTCCTCAATACCAGAAGATAGATTACATTCTGGAACTCAGAGATAATCTAATTTTAAAAAGATTCTTAACTTATATTGATACAATTACTTAAATAATTGGCCATGATAGCTGTAAAAGTCTAAGTTTCACAGTTATTTAGGAGGAGGATTCTGTATGAAACATAGATTTTTCTCTGTAATACAGTTTCTTCAAGCACATAGTTACTACTTACTAGTATGGTGCCAACTATAAACAGGGGCCCAGGAGCCATCTGAAAATGTATGCTAATTATAAAGCACTACATAAATAAATGTACTACATTATTTTTCTACTACTATCATTAAAGAAACTTCTGGAAATATGTAGTAGTAAATATTGTATTAATTGTCATCCAAAATTAGATTTATATGAATTATTCCTAAGGCAGTAGTACTCTGTACTTAGAAGGACATTATACAGAGTTTTTTGGAATTACAAACTTATAAGGAATTTCAGAAAAATAAAACAAACTTAATGTTAACACTCCACAAACTGCATTTTATATTTTGACATATTCAATTTTTGTATTTTATATACCCAACCACATTTTTCTTTATCTTACTTTCTTTCAGAAAATTGGAATTCTATTCTCATACTTTTAAATATTTGACACATCTTTAACATTTTCTTATGTCATTAATTCTCAAAAGCATAATTTTAATGACTGCATAATATTCAAGTATATGAAATGGATTATATTACATTAAACAGAGATTTTCATAAATGTTAATCTATAAAGGAACCATGTTACTTTTCTTCCTATTGTTCCAATTTTACTATGTATGCCCCATAAATGCACTCTCATAAGGATTTTCTTTAAGGTTCACAGATATCTAAAGATTAACTTTGATTGCAACATTTATGATCTCTGATGTGACCTCAGAGGTTCCTTATTTTTCACTGCATACAATTCAGTGTCCTTGGGCAGAGCTTGTTTTCAAGACCCTGCTGTGTGTTAGCCAAACTGGACTGTTCTCTGTTCTATATTTATGGTTTGCTCTATGTTCTCATGCATTCAGGCTTTTGTTCATATGCTTGGGTCAAACCACTTAGGATTTTTTTCTTGATTTCTCATGTATAAATTCTTCCCCTTTTCATGGACCACCTCATGGTTTATTCTCACGATGAAACTTTCCTTCCGCCAATCAACCAGGAGAATCTATGTCTCTCTCAACTGTCCCAGATCTGTACCCATGTGGATTTTTCTTATGACACTCATTACATCTAATCATGGGCTTTTTGAAGGAACTGTGTATCAAACAGCTATACATGGAATTCAAAAGGGCCCAGTACACACAGCTATCTCTTTTCTACCTGTGTTTTGAACCAAATGACAAATAAGAGTCTAACAAATGAATCAAACAGCCCCTTAATTACTAATAAAGCAAAAACGTGATTTCTAGTACTACTTACCTTGGCATCAACAACACTGCCTTCGTACAATTTGTGGTGTACAAGAAGATACTCCATTCGGCGCTTTGTATTCAACTGATCCCCATGTGGAAAAGGAAGAAAGGAACTTGAATTTGAATACCCGGTTTCTCTCTAAAATTCACTTTCAGGTAATTTATCTCACATTTGTTGGAAAGGCTTGAGAAGAAAGCAACAGTATTTAGTGATAGTCCTTCCTCATGAAAACTCAAACATTCCTCAACAACACTGCTTAGCTTTCTTGTCTCTTAATTGATTGGATTTAATCATTGAGCCCTGGTAGCTCAGAGGTGTGCACAGGTGTATCTCTCCTCCTTTGGGGGGGTGATTGGCACCCTATTGGAAAGTTCTGCTTCTGCCTTCCTGATGCTGCTTCTCAAACCTCACAGCTTTGTGGATTTCCTGTAGAGGTCAATATTTTGTAGTAGAAGACTCAGGAATATGCCTGGTGAGTTATTCTAAAAGATTCCAGGGCCACTCTGTATTCAAGACTAAAACTTCTCTCTCTATTCTATTACCACCCCAAAGGATGTCCAGGCATTTTGCCTCCTCGAGAGTTAGACTCTTCAGTTCCACATCTGGGGCTAAAATTCACTGAAATGGGTACAGTTCCTTATAGGCTCTGACATGCTTCACTGTTAAAGCATTTACAGGTCACACCCTTTCACTCATGGTGTTTAAAAATGAAGCACATATTGCCAATGCCTAATGAGGTATTCTAAGGAAAATAAATGTTGCCAGAACCCATTACTTAATGTTGGCATAATCGAGACTTGGTGACTCTTGAGGGAAGAAGGGCCAGACAGGGAAAACCTTGATATCTGCTTCTCCAGAGTCCCAGTCAATCTAAGCCAGTTGTCTTGAGCTCATGACCTGCAAATAAACAATTGGGAGAACTCTCCTGGCATGAGAGACTCATTATCATTTCTGGGAACAAACATTCGCCTGTGCCTATTACCTTCTTTCATAGTGAGATTTGACTGACTTCTTGCAGTCTTTAAAATGTGCAAGACTGGCAGCAGCCACAGACAGAAGTTCACTTTTTATTTTGAGCCGTATTTTTAATCCATCACATTCAGATCCCTTTAATTTCCATATCTCCTCTGAACCCCAGGGATGTATTATGTGAGAACCACCTCTCTACACTTTCGCAAGTGACATTGTTAATCCTTTGCCTCCAACATGTGATCCCCAAACTGTATGAATGTTTCAGGCCTTGTATAGAATAGCAAGAGCAGTTAGGAGTAAATTAATTATCCAAGTGACAGAAAATGATAACTTGGATCCAGGTAGCAGTGTTGGAAGGGGTGGAATGATCAGAATCTGGGTACATTTTAGAGATAGAACAGCCAGGATTTGATTGTAGATTGGCTAGGCGTTGTGGAAAGAAAGGGAATGGTAACAAGGGTTCTCATTTATTTATTTATGTTAACCTGATCTACTGGAGGAATAGAGTTGCCACCTACAAAATGGATCATCTAAAACTCACCCAAGAATGCTGTAAAGTATTTAAAGCACTGTCTTCCTGGTATTATCCTTCAAATCTGCCCAGAGTTTTTACAGTCACTTTATATATCTGTTTCTATCTTTAAAGAGTTGTTCCCCAATTACTCACACTGTGGCTTCTCTATCAGGGATTATACCACAACAATTCTTAGCAGCATCTAGATGTAGGTTCCCTCTATAGTGGCAGTGGGGTGGGGGGTTCCTAACTATTTTTCCATCACCCTTTTGTGAAGTCAGGTGTAACCTGATTGCCTTTTGTTAGAACAATGCTTTCAAATATAAAGCGAACCAATAATATTTATTAAAAAACAGTTATCAATCTTTTAAATTTGTGTCACAGTTATATATGTGTTTCTTTATTAATGAATTAAATAAAAAGATCTAACATTGAACCCAACATAAATGATACTTTTATATCTTGGCTATGGGTAGTGTGATATAAAAATATGCGTCATTTATATTAGTAACAAATCGATAAGATAACTGGGTCATATGGTAACTTGGATCTGCAAATAACATTGCTGATTGTTGCCTATAGTGATCATTAAAAGAAATGCAAAATTTCAGTTCTCCAGATGAAATTAATGAAAACTCAATGTATTTTTAAAAATTATACTTTAAGTTCTGGGGTACATGTGCAGAACATGCAGGTTTGTTACATAGGTATACACATGCCATGGTGGTTTGCTGCATCCATAATCCCATCTTCTACATTAGGTATTTCTCCTAATGCTATCCCCTCACCCTCTGCCTTCCCTAGGCCTCCACCACCCAACAGACCCCAGTGTGTGATGTTCCCCTTCCTGTGTCCCTGTGTTCTCATTGTTCAACACCCACTTATGAGTGAGAATATGCGGTGTTTGGTTTTCTGTTCTTGTGTCAGTTTGCTGAGAATGATGGTTTCTAGCTTTATGCATGTCCCTGCAAAGGACATGAACTCATCCTTTTTTATGGCTGTACAGTATTCCATGGTGTATATGTGCCACATTTTCTTTATCCAGTCTATCATTGATGGGCATATGCAGCCAACAAACATATGAAAAAATGCTCATCATCACTGCTCATTAAAGAAATGCAAATCAAAACTACATTGAGATACCATCTCATGCTAGTTAGAATGGCAGTCATTAAAAAGAGGAGACAACAGATGCTGAAGAGGATGTGGAGAACTAGGAACGCTTTTACACTGTTAGTGGGAGGGTAAATTAGTTCCACCATTGTGAAATACAGTGTGGGGATTCCTCAAGGATCTAGAACCAGAAATACCATTTGGCCTAGCAATCCCATTATTGAATATATACCCAAAGGATTATACATCATTCTATTGTAAAGACACATGCACATGTATGTTTATTGTGGCATTGTTCACAATAGCAAAGACTTGGACTATGCAATGTATTTTTATTGTCATCAAAGTTCACAGACGTTCTTTGAAGATGAAGGAACTAACCTGAAAATGTGGTCTCTTATAGAACATGTTTGAAGTTTGGAATGAGGTGAATGTAGTAGGAAGGAGGGGGAAAGTAGGTTCACTCCCAACACCTATTATATGTAAGGCACTATACCTAGATTTTTAATGTACATTAGCCCAATTAATTGTCAAAACAAAGTTGCATGTTAGAGAATATTTTTAATTCATGGACTGTGAACTGGAAAATAGAGAGTCAGATTGATTTGCTCAAGTTCCTGTAACTGGGAGTTTCCAACTTGAGACATAAATTCATGCCTGCTCCATTCCAAAGTATACACAGTTTCATCTAGGAATAGCTATGACATCTCAGCACGTAGGTAGAAAATATATCACCCTCACTAGTCTGTAAACTCCTTCAAGCGTTGAAGTTAGTCTTCTCAGCATTGCCTTAATCCTGTTATATTTTGATTTGTAATTACTAATAATTGAATACCTTTAAAAGATAAAACAAATGTCAAAATATGTTTAAATGTCACTATTTTTATCATCTCTACAGAAAAGCAATATAGGAGTTAATGAAGGTGACTACAGGGGAATCTGATCCAGAGAGATCTGGTTAAACTTACACTGTGTCAGCTGTGGCATAATACCATGAAGTAAATGCTTTCCTGTAGTGCTTCACCATGCCAGTGGATGAGTTCTTGCTTTAGAATTACATACATAGGCTGTACAGGGAACTTCATCCAAATCTGTAAATTGGTAGTAATCATACCGCGAATAAACAGGCTAATTAATATTAACTATCATGAAAACACAACTGCTTGCTCAATGATCCTGATTACATAGTTCACTTAGTAAAACACAGGCTTAGAAATGTCTTTAACTGAGAGAAGTAATGATTGTTAACAGTAAATCTTCTCTTTTTCCATTAAAGGCCTCTAAGCATATTAATTGCATCTTCAGACCATTTATTGATCTTAGTGCCTTGCAGTTTGCAAAAATTAAAATCTCTTGGGTTGTTTAAGGATTCCTTGAAATTTAATACATGCAGTGATTTGGGAATAGAGAGGTTCCATTGGCCAGTTTTAATTAAAAAATACAATACAAATACAATACAATGAAAAATAAAACTCTAGGTTGGCCAGATTACTTTCTGTTCAGTGGGGAAAAAATTCAGATAAATCAGACTTTCTTGCATTTACATTACTAATGAGAAAGTGGAAGCCAAGAAAATAAATCTTTTTTTTTTTTTTTTTTTTTTTTTTTTGCTGAAATGGCAATTTGTTAGAACTAGAAGTTGTATTCCTTACTGATCAGGTGATAGATATAAAGAGACCAATTAGTCTTGAGTGTCCCGACTTGAAGAATAATGCCACAAGACAGAGGGATTTTGAGTTATTTCACGAGTTTACATATAAAGAATATGTATGCCCTGTTCTGTTTTTTGTTTGTTTTTTTTTACCACAGACATTCTTCAAAAATAGAAGCAAGTACAATAGTAAGTACCAGCACTTCCAATTTAATAAAAAAAAATACAGCATTAGAAACTATAGCATTGAAAAACTGTTTTCTTTTATTTGAATATTTTTAATTTCTGAAGCTTGATGCTTGGGCTCACTTGAAAAAGATAGCACTTTGGATTACTGAAAAGGGTCTAGAACCTAAAATATTTGAAAAACAGCAGGATTTCCAAGTACATCTCTGTGTCAGCAGTGGTCCCCAGGCTGCAGTAATATTTACACATACAGTGTGGGAATTAACCCTGAACTCTTCCTAATGTGACATTTGGGGAACGTCTTTCTATTTTTTGCTAATTGGCAAAGTACGTGACAGAGACCAAAAAGTATTAGCCATCCTTATTTTTATTTTGCTGCTGTGTGATTAAATAGCTTGCCACAAAACAATCTTTGGCATTGCAGGAAGAGTTCTGACTCCACTCAATGGTTTGATGGGACTTTAGTGAAGCCAAATAACTAATCCTGCTATGTACTTTGTTTTCCACTAAAATCCCATTTTACTACTAAGGGAAATAGGTGAAGCCAACTGCAGGCTTCAGGAGTTATAAGCCAAGGAAACTGATCTCAGGTTTTGTTTTTTTCCTCAGAAATCATGTAGCATCAATTTACCTAAGCACATTCAAGGTAATGGAAGAATTAACATATGGACATAGAAAACAGATACTTCCAACTGGGCAAAGTTTCTTGCTCAGGCAGCAAACATCTTCTTGGCCTAGATAAATTTGCTTAAGCCCTTTGAGCCCCATCTTCTACAAGTGCAAAATGGGGATAATAAGACTAACTCTATAGATTTGTGGTGAAGAAAAGTAATCGTAGGCGCAAACCATCTGACTGAATACCTAACACACAGAAGGTAATCAAGAAAGGAGAGCAGTATGGTAGCACTGGCTCAATATAAACAGACCCAATACAGACTTTTTAAACCCTATTTTGACTTTTTATTTATATTTTTTGAATTTTTTGTTTCCATAGGTTTTTGGGGAACAGGTAATATTTGATTATAAGTTCTTTAGTGTGATTTGTGAGATGTGTGCACCCACCACCCAAACAGTATACACTCAACCCAATTTGTAATCTTTTATCCCTCACTCTTTTCCTACCCTTTCCCTGTGAGTTCCCAAAGTCCACTGTGTCATTCTTATGCCTTTGCATCCTCATAGCTTAGCTTCCACTTATGAGTGAGAACATATGATGTTTGGTTTTCTATTCCTGAGTTTCTTCTTTTAGAATAATAGTCTCCAATCCCATCCAGGTTGCTGTGAATGCCATTAATTCATTCCTTTTTATGGCTAAGTAGTATTTCATTGCATGTATATACCACAGTTTCTTTATCCACTCATTGATTGATGGGCATTTGGATTGATTCCACATGTTTGCAATTGCAAATTGTGCTGCTATAAACATGTGTGTTCAAGTATCTTTTTCACATAATGACTTATTTTACTCTGGGTAGATACGCAGTAGTGAGATTGCTGAATCAAATGGTAGTCCTACTTTTAGTTCTTTCAGGAATGTCCACCCTGTTTTCCATAGTGGTTTTGCTAGTTTACTTTCCAGCCAGCAGTGTAGAAGTGTTCTCTTTCCACTGCGTCCACACCAACATTTATTATTTTTTGAATTTTTGATTATGGCCATTCTTGCAGGAGTTAGGTGGTATCACATTATAGTTTTGATTTGTATTTTCCTGATCATTAGTATTGTTGAACACTTTTTCATATGTTTATTGGCCATTTGTATATCTTCTTTTGATAATTGTCTATTCATGTCCTTAGCCCACACTTTTATGGAATTTTTTTTCTTGCTAATTTGTTTGAGTTCATTATAGATTCTAAATATGAGTCCTTTGCCAAATGTATAGATTGTGAAGATTTTCTGCCACTCTGTATGTAGTCTGCTTACCTCTACAAGGAAAACTACAAAAAACTGCTGAAAGGAATCATAGATGACACGAACAAATGGAAACACATCCCATGACCATACTGACAAAAGCAATCTACAAATTCAATATGATTCCCATTAAAATACCACCATCATTTGCAGAACTAGAAAAAAAAATCCTGAAATTCATATGGAACCAAAAAAGACCCTGCATAGCCAAAGGAAGACTAAGCAAAAAGAACAAATCTGGAGGCATCACACTACCTGATTTCAAACTATACTATAAGGCCATAGTCACAGAAACAGCATGGTGCTGGTATAAAAATAGGCACCTAGACCAATGGAACAGAATAAGGTACCCAGAATAAACACTTACAGCCAACTGATCTTCAACAAAGCAAAAGAAGATATAAAGTGGGGAAAGGACACCCTATTCAATAAATGGTGCTGAGATAACTTGAAAGCCTCCTGTGGGAGTATCAAACTGGGTCCTTATCTCTCACCTCATAAAATATCAACTCAAGATGGATTAAGGACTTAAATCTAGGACCCAAAACTATAAAAATTTTATAACGATAACATTAGAAAACTCTTGTAGATACTGGCTTAGGCAAGGATTTCATGACCAAGAAGTTAAAAGCAAATGGAGTAAAAACAAAGATAAATAGGTGGGACTTAATTAAACTAAAGAGCTTTTACTTGGCAAAATGAACAGTCAGCAGAGTAAACTGACATAGACTTTAATTTTAGATATGTTTAATAAACAGAGTAGAGTGAGAGCTGGGGGTTTGGGGTAAATCCCAAAGCTGAAAGGCCAACTCTGAAAGTCTGGGACAGTAACGTAATGCAGAAGGTTGATTTCTAAGGCAAAATGTTAATTTGCTTATTTGTGATGAGGGTTCTCCAATATGGACATCTACTATATGCAATGCTGATATTCTCTACCCTTTCTGAAAATCATTATGCACACAAATTATGTTGGGATACAATGATTTTCCAACTCTACCTACTATTGCACTGTCATTCTGCCTCTGTGTGAAGAGAAGCAAAGGTTGTGTTTCACTCAATAGTTAAATGAATTGTGCATTTCTCAAGAGTCTAAAGGACACTCAGATATTACCTCCTGGATGCTTTACAGAAGTGAAACATAGAAAGAACATAGAAAGTGACAGTTCGAAAACTAAGCAAAGATGGACAGGCCCACTGAAATATGGTAATTGACATTTATTTTGCATAAGTTTTATTTTCAGAGTGAATCTATTTCAAGGGCTTACTCTTCCAGCTAGGATCCCAGACTGGCAAATCCATTTTTAACTCCTCTCAGACTTAACCAGATCAGTCTTTATGTCCTTCTGGCAATCAGCACATGTCTCCCTTGATCTATGTAAAATCAAGATGCAAGGTGTTCTTTCTGGATGTAATTGAACAGTTAGTCTTGATAATCACTTAATCTTTAGCTCTGAGCCACTAACACCTTTATCTCATACTTTACCATGGTTAGAGTGCACTCTCACCCATAACACACTGTTTTCCACACTTGGCCAGGCACTGTCTGCTTCAGAATCACTTAGGCAACTCGTTAAAAATACTGATGCTGAAGTTTATTCCAGATCTGAAGATTTGGGGGAGGGTCCCGGGACCTTTATAAGATCCAGTATTGCTAGTGATGGTGATGGAAAGGCTCCCAGAATCCTTTCCTCCCTCTTCTGGCAAGAGGAGCTCGGAAACCAACTGGGAGCTCACTATGTCAAGAGGCTGGGAGTAGGATTTTTGTGGGACAGGCACCATGCTCTTTCCATGTAGGCTTGGTTTTCCATCTTAAGAGGCATGTCCCATGTGACACATGCAGTAATGAATTCAGATGTCTCCATCTTCACTCTTTAGCAGACAAACTAGAAAACACAACTAGACCGAAGAAAGAGAGAGGAAGGGCTCACACCTGGTCTAGCTCAGTTCACAGGGGTGGGGTATAGAACAGGGGTTAGAAACCCAAACTTCAGCTAGTGTTAAAAATGGACATTTGCTACAGCAATGATTTTCAAATTAAAAAAAAAATCTCAGTACCCCTTTACACTGTTAAAAGTTACTGAGTATTCTAAAAAGCTTTAGTTTATGTTTAACTTATCAGTTTTTACTGTATTAGAAATTTAATTAAGAAAGTTTAAAAGATTAATTGATTAAAAAATTACAAGTTAACATAATTAGCATATTTTTATTTGAAAAATTACATTTATCCAAATAAGGTAAATTGTGAGAAGCGATATTATTTTACACTTTTATAAATATATTTAATGTCTGGCTTAATGTAAGACAATTCTTATATCTACTTTTACAGTTGATCTGTTGAAATTTGTTATTTCATTTGAGGTATATAAAAAATGTAGCCTCATATGGACATATAGTTCAAAAAGGAATATTTTAATAGATTTTTCAGACAATTATAGATTTTCTTTTTTGATGCTTTACCAAAAATTAACAAGCATTAGTTTTTAAAAACTTAATTATAATATATTATGACAATCCATATTAATAAACTTTTTGTACTGTTACATTAAAACCCACTGCAACCTTGAATGGATCTGTTATCCACATATAATTTTATAACTTCACACATCATTATTTGGAAAATACTAGTTCAGTTTAATATAGAGATCTTCTGAAAGTTTACACAGTTTCATTTAACAATATGAAAAAGAAATGCTGTATTAGTTTCTTATGGCTACCATAAAATATCATGAACTGAGTGAACTTATTATCTAAAAGTCTAGGGGCTAAAAGGTGGAAATCAAGATGTCAGTGGGCCATGTTCCCCTCAGAAACCTGTAGAGGAATCTGTTCTTGTGGTTTCCTACCTTCTGGTCATTCGCTGGCGTTTTTAAATGTTCTTTGTCTAGCAGATGCATCACTCAAATTCTTAGTTTTTACACGGTGTCCTTGCTGTGTGTCTTCACTTAATCTTCCCTCTATTTATGACTGTTCTGTGTCCAAATTTTCCCTTTTTAAAAGAACATCAGTTGTATTGAATTAGAGCCTAGGTCATTCAATCCTAACGGTCTCGTCATTGATCTCATTTTAACATGATTATCTCTGTAAAGACCCTATTTCCAAATAAGGTCACATTCCAAGGTAGGGGCGTTAGAACTTCAACATACCTTTTTGGAAGGTACAAAATTCAACCCATGGCAATTGTAATCATTAATATCACCACTGAACTCATTCAAAGAAGTCTTTAATTATTATGAAGAGATCAAAATCACAGTGATGGATACAAGTTTTACAAAATTCTAATTTTTGCTTGACAGCTTGAAATGTATCGTTGGCAATAACTACTATTAGTTATTTTCTTTGAAGCAACAGGCTCACTTTATTTTTAAGAAAATGCCTGCCAAATACCTAAGTTTCAGTAGCCAGTTTGTCTGTCAGTGGTTCTTTCAAATAAAAATGGTGCTTCATTAAAAAGGAGCTAGTTTATCTTCCAACTCAGTGACTTTTCCCTTTGACATTATGAATGAGGAGTCCATCTCTTGGTTAAAAACTTATGTGTGCTTTTTCAAGCCTGACTATAGGCAACTATAAAACTTTACCTGGCATACCTCACTGGGAAGAGCTGCCTTTTCCACACCATGGTTGGTGTATGGTCAGGACATTGCAGTTTCTGAAAGCAGTTGCTGTAATGGATTCAGCCGTTTGATTTGTCATGCTCTTCCTGTATTCACATTCCTAACTCCAGGGCTTCCATTTATAGGCTTTATCTAAGGCTTCGGTAGAGGTCTTCTTCACGAGCCACTTTATGCGGGGAGGAGTTAGAAAACTTGAAGACACGTCCTCAGTCTGACTCCCTACCCAGTGCTCTTCCACTCCCGGCTCTTCCCTTCACCCTCTCCTACGGCACCTCAGGATCCAGAAGATCGTCAGCTTTCGGCTGCGGGCTCCCTTAACAGTGAGCCAACCCCCATGTCCCTGCTAATCTACCTGACCCTCCACTGGTGCACCATTCTGGTGGGGGAAAATAGAAAGGGGGAATCGGCTTTTTCCTTATTTTAGCCTCTAGCTTATGTCACCGCAGTAACTGATTGCAACCTTTGCTCTTTCATTTTTGGTTTGTTGCTCAAATTAGCTGCTTTGTCACATGAAGTCTCAACTCTCAGCTCAGCTGAGCTCTGGAGCTTTCGCTTGCAACAATTATCATACTTTGGAATGTAGCAGAAGTTGTTTATGTGTATATCTCATTTAGTCATACAGAATATTCAAAAGCCAGGCACTCACAGGCTGAGTTTAATAATATTGTAATGTTTTTTACTACAAAATCGAGGACATCGTTAATTGAACCTGGCCTTTTTTTTTTCTTTTGCTTTGGAAATGAAAAAATGAATGGTGGTAAAGTTACAACTACTGGTACAATTTTCTTGCCACTGCCTTGATATGTTCAAACTCACCAGTAGTTTTACAAAACATCGCTTCTGAATCATCAGTGCAAATGTCAACACAGTGCAAAAGGCAAACTACATTTTAGTGTTATTCTAAAAATGATTTTGACCTTGAGGGCCCTCTGAAAGAGTTTCAGGGTTACCCCAAGTAGCTATGCATCATACTTGGAGAAATGCTGTGTAAAGGTATTCTCTTAGGTAAATATCCTCCCTTGTGGTAACCTGGCAGGATGACATTACAGAAGCTCATAAGGGTTGTAAGGATTTGGTAACTCAGAATCTCAGGGATCTTTCCATCTCAAAGATCTGGTAGTTTGTCAGACTAAGTTAAGTATGCATGCATTCTGAAATCTCAACTGTAAAAGCTAGGTATATTCAAGTGTATTTAGCAAGAGTTCTGGACCAAAGAGGGTCTGACAGAGAGTTGCTTTCCTGAGGCCAAAGCCAAAATAAGAGAAGGGTATATCCTTCCTTTTACTTGTGAACCAGATTCTATATGTCAAGAGCACAGCATTTGCTATAAGAGAGACCAGCTGATATCTGATACTGGCAAGGTTAGAGATGTTAGTTTTCTTAGAGATATCTGTAATATCTTTCAGGGATCTCAAATGACAACTGAGGCTTTTCATTTGAAGTGCTTCCTCTGCAAAATTTTGGAAACTTCTGAGTTTAGTAATATTTTGAAAATAGTTTTGAACTTGAGGGCCCTCTTAAAGGGTTTTGGGTATCTATACACCACACTTTGAGAAACCTGTGCAAGAGTAATAGTGATGTACAAGAATTGTGTACAATATAAATTTGACAAAGAAGGGAGGGATTTTTGACCTTGTATTAATACTTATAAAATAAAAATATAGTCATTCCACTCCCCTGCTTGCAATATCCCAGGAGTGTTCAAAATGATAATCATGCCTAGCTGAGAACACAATGCAAAGCCCTAATTATTGTTTTGGTTTCATCTCTAACCCTGATTATTGTTTTGGTTCATCTCTTGTAGGTTCCCACGCTAGCTTCCCAACCTCCAGCCACCCAAAGTGAGAACAGTCACATTCTCTAGCATTTCTCCATCACCACCTACCCTGTCTTTTTGCCTGTAACCGTTTCTTCTACTTTCCCTGATCCCTTCCCCTGGCCAGCTCTCAGTCATCCTTCAGACCCCAGCTCCTGTCTACTGAAAGTCTTTTCTGTGCAGTACCTGACATTTGGATTTTGTAGACACTTTAGCATTCCAGCTATCTGTGACCCTAAAAGCCAAACCATTATATCTCATCTATATCAGTCACTCACTCAATCCCTGCACTCAATCCATTCTCATATTTCCATATCTAAGGCCCAGGCTCAGGAATGGCACAACATTTAGACAAGGAATGAAGTTCAATGACAGCATGAAGGAGTTTGTTTTGTACATTGATAATTTCAAAACAGGGAAACTTAATTTTAAAACATTTAGGCTAATATTCATGGTCTTTAACAGTTGCATCCAATCATCCTGATTTATAACCTAATCTTGCCAGCTTCACTGTGTCTTAATTGTTTACTTATTTGTTTATTCCACTGGGTTTTTGGCAGCAAAGCTTCTTCTCAATCTCCCCCCAACCTAGGAATAATTCACACCCCCTACTTTCTGTTCTAGCCTCTGCCCCATTTATAAATCTATCATAGCACCTGAAACATATGGAGATTTTTTTAATTTGTATGTTTCAAAATTTGGCTTCTAGACCACAAACCAGTTGATCATTTGGACCAGTATTAATTGGTCCTGTGTTCCCAGTTCCTGACATTTTGTCACATGTGTTCAATGTTGACTTACATGAATTAACTTCCTACCTCTCTAATGTTATCACCTCCAAAGTGTCTTTTTCCACTTCATACTAAAGCAGCTCCTCAAAGTGTGAGGTTTTATACTTACATTCCTGTAGGGTAACTTTTGTCTTTGCTTCTTGGACACATGCACACACATTTTCAAACCAATAATTCTATGCTTTTAGAATGTCTTGTCTTCTGCTTTTCTCATCACAGATAACTTTCTATACTATCATATTAGTCATTTAGTTAACTGAAAATATATGCATTCATTGTCTATTACGAGGCCTGTGATAAAGACTCACTCGAACTGGCATTCTGCCTTGCTATTTTCTAAAGGATAGGCTCTGTTAGACCCAGGGTAGCTCAGTTATCATGGCCTTAAGGAAGATGGTAAGTTGAACAGCACTACTGAAATCTAAAATAAATATATAACTGCATCCTTCTGGAGAATAGAGACTATTGAAGGCTTGTTTTGTAAGATCAGGAACAAGACAAGTATGTCTACTCTTACTGCTTCTATTTAATATAGTACTGGAAGTTTTATCCAGAGGAATTAGGAAAGAAAAAAAGAAATAAAAAGAATCCAAATCAGAAAAAGAAGAAGTAAATTTATTTCTGTTGCAGATGACAAGATCCTATGTGTAGAAATCCCTAAAGACTTTATAAAAAAAAAAAAAGTGCTAAAACTAATAATCAGATTCAGTAAAGTTTCAGGATAAAAAAAGACCAAGATAAAAATTTATTGCGGACTTCCACCAAGATGGCCAAATAGGAACAGCTCTAGAGCTGTTCCCAGTGAGAGAGACACAGAATGTGAGTGAACTCTGCATTTCCAACGGAGGTACCAGGTTCATCTCAAAGGGACTGGTTGGACAGTGAGTGTAGCCCAAGGAGGGCAAATCGAGGCAGGGTGGGCTGCTGCCTCGACTGGGAAGTGTGATGGGCCAGAGGACACTCTCTCCTATCCAATGGAGGTCATCTGGGATGTTTCTGGCCACTCCGGAGCTCTGGTTCTGATGCTTCCCTTCTCCCACAGTCTTTGCAGCCCACAGACCAGGAGATCCCTGCATACTGACAGGTGCACCGCAAGTTTCCAGGGCAGATCTGAGCAGCCATTTTGAGAGACATCTGGAGTGCCTGCAAGACAGAGTTGCCCATATCCCTGAGAGAAAGGAGGCTGAAGGTGGGGAGCAGGTGATCTGGCTCCATGTGTCTCACACCCACGGAGACCTGCAAACTGAATCTCACTGGCTTGGGATTTTCACAGCCAGCAGAGCAGTTTGAGCTTGACCCTGGATAGTTGAGCTCCGTGGAGGGCAGGGTGTCTGCCATTACCTAGGCAGCTTTAACTTTACCTGTGTAAACAAAAGCACAAAGAAGTTTACACTGCAGCTGAGGGGAGCCTGCTGCAGCTCACAATGCCTCTGCAGGGAGACTATGACTAGACTCCCTCCTTGATGGGCAGTGCATCTCTGAAAAAAGGCAGCAGCCTGTCAGGAACTTATAAATAAGGCCACACCTTCCCAAGACAGAGCACCAGGGAAAAGAAGAAGTTGTGAGTTCCACTGAAGCAGATTAAAACCCCCCTGCCCAGCATCTCTGAAGGGAGCAATGGAGCTCACAGCACAGCACTGAGCTCTGAGAAGGGATAGACTGCCTCCTTAAGTGGCTCCATGATCCGTGTATATCTGAAGAGTCACCTTATACAGGAGAACTCTGGCAGACATCTGGTGGGCCCTTCTGGGAGGAAGCTACCAGAGGAAGGAACAGGCAGCAATCCTTGCTGTTCTGTACCCCTGACAGGTGATTCTCAGGCAAGCAGGGTCTAGAGTGGACCTCCAGTAGTCCTGCAGCAGAAAGGCCTGACTGTCAGAAGAATAACTAAAAAACAGAAAGAAATAGCCTCAACATCAACAAAAAGGACATCCATTCAGAGACCCCATCCGAAAGTCACCAACTTCAAAGACCAAAGTTAGATAAATCCACAAAGATGGGAAGAAACCCGCACAAAAAGGATGAAAACACCAAAATCCAGAACACCTCTCCTCCTCCAAGGGATCACAACTCCTCACCAGCAAGGGGACAAAACTGGATGGAGAATAAATTTGATGAATTGACAGAAGCAGGCTTCAGAAGGTGGGTAATCACAGACTTCTCTGAGCTAAACAAACATGATCTAATCCAATGCAAAGAAACTAAGAAACTTGAAAAAATATTAGACAAAATGCTAATTAGAATAACAAGCTTAGAGAAGAACATAAACAACTTGATGGAGTTGAGAAATACAGCACTAGAACTTCATAAAGCATACACAAGTTTCAATAGTCAAATTGATAAAGCAGAAGAAAGCTCCCTACAAGAGCTCCTGAAGGAAGCACTAAACAAGGAAAGGACCAACTAGTACCAGCCACTGCAAAAACGTACCAAATGGTAAAGGCCATTAACACAATGAAGAAACTGCATCAAACAACGGGCAAAACAACCAGCTAGTATCAAATGGCAGGATCAAATTCACACATAGTAATATTAAACTTAAATGTAAATGAGCTACATGCCTCAATCAAAAGACATAGAGTATCAAATTGGATAAAATATCAAGACCCTATCGGTGTGCTGTATTCAGGAGACCCATCTCACATGCAAGGACATACATAGGGTCAAAATAAAGGGATAGTGGAAGAGGAAGATTTACCAAGCAAATGGAGAGAAAAAAAAAAAGAAAGAAAGAAAAAGAAAAAAAAAGCAGGGGTTGCAATGCTAGTCTCTGATAAAATGGACCTTAAACCAACAAAGATCAAAAGAGACAAAGAAAGGCATTACATAATGGTAAAAGGATCAATGCAACAAGAAGAGCTAACTATCCTAAATATATATGCACCTAATACAAGAGCACCCAGATACATAAAGAAAGTCCTTAATGACCTACGAAGAGACTTAGACTCCCACACAATAATAGTGGGAGATTTAATACTACACTGTCAATATTAGACAGATCAACAAGACAGAAAATTAACAAGAATATCCAGGACTTGAACTCAGATCTGGACAAAGAGGACCTAATATACACCTACAGAACTCTCCACCCCAAATCCACAGAATATGCATTCTTCTCAACACAACATCGCACTTATTCTAAAATTGACCATATAATTGGAAGTAAATCACTCCTCAGCAAATGCAAAAGAATGGAAATCATAACAACCAGTCTCTCAGACAACAGTGCAATCAAATTAACACTCAGGATGAAAAAACTCATGTAAAACTACACATCTACATGGAAACTGAACAACTTGCTTCTGACTGACTACTGGATAAATAATGAAATGAAGGCAAAAATAAAGATGTGCTTTGAAACCAATAAGAATGAAGACACAATGTACCAGAATCTCTGGGACACACTTAAAGCAGTGTCTAGAGGGAAATCTACAGTACTAAATGCCCACATGAGAAGTGAAGAAAGATCTAAAATCCACACCCTATCATGAAAATTAAAAGAACTAGAGGAGCAAGATCAAAAAAAACCAAAGCTAGCAGAAGACAAGAAATAACTAAAATCAGAAGAGAACTAAAGGAGATAGAGACACAAAGAACCCTTCAAAATATCAGTAAATCAAGGAACTGGTTTTTTTTAAAGATCAACAAAATAGATAGACCGCTGGTCAGACTAATAACAAAGAAAAGAGAGAAGAATTGAATAGATGCAATAAAAAACGATAAAGGGGATATCAACACTGATTCCACAGAAATACAAACTACCATTAGAGATTACTATAAACAACTCTATGCACATAAAACAGTAAATCTGGGAGAAATGGATACATTCCTGGACACTTACACCCTCCCAATACTAAACTGGGAAGAAGGTGAATCCCTGAATAGACTAATAACAAGGTCTGAAGTTGAGGCAGCAATTAATAGCCTACCAATCAAGAAAAGTCCAGGTCCAGATGGGTTCACAAACAGACATACAAAGAGGAGCTGGTATCATTCCTTCTGACACTATTCCAAACAATACAAAAAGAGGAAATACTCCCTAAGTTATTTTACGACCAACATCATCCTGATGCCAAAAGCTGACAGAGACACAACTAAAAAGAAATTTTCAGGTCAATATCCATGATGAACATCAATGCAAAAATCTTCAATAAAATACTGGCAAACTGAATGCAACAGAACATCAAAAAGCTTATCCATCATGATCAAGTAGGCTTCATCCCTGGGATGCAAGCCTGGTTCAACATATGCAAATTTATAAATGTAACTCATCATATAAGCAGAACCAAAGACAAAAACCACATGATTATCTCAATATATGCAGAGAAGTCCTACAACAAAATTCAACAGCCCTTTATGCTAAAAATTCTCAATAAACTAGGTATCAATGGAATGTGTCTCAAAATAATAAAAGCTATCTACGGCAAACCCACAGCCAATATTGTACTGAATGGGCAAAAACTGGAAGCATTCCCTTTGAAAACTGGCACTATACAAGGGTATCCTCTCTTACCATTCCTATTGAACACAGTATTGGAAGTTCTAGCCAGAGCAATCAGGCAAGAAAAGAAAATAAAGTGTATTCAGTTAGGAAAAGGGTAAGCCAAATTGTCTCTATTTGCAGATGACATGACTGTATATTTAGAAGACCCCCATCGTCTCAGCCCCAAATCTCCTTAAGATGATAACCAACTTCAGCAAAGTCTCAGGATACAAAATCAATGTGCAAAAATCACAAGCATTCCTATACAACAATAACAGACAAACAGCAAAATCATGAGTGAACTCTCATTCACAATTGCTACAAAGAGAATAAAATACCTAGGAATACAATTTACAAGGGTTGTGAAGAACCTTTTCAAGGAGAACTACAGACCACTGCTCAACGAAATAAGAGAGGACAGAAACAGAGGGAGAAACATTCCCTGCTCATGATTGGGAAGAATCAACATCGTGAAAATGGACATACTGTCCAAAGTAATTTAAAGATTCAATGCTATCCCCATCAAGCTACCAATGACCTTAACCACAGAACTCGAAAAAACCACCTTAAACATCATATGAAACCAAAAGAGAGCCCACATAGCCAAGTCAATTCTAAGCAAAAAGAGCAAAGCTGGAGGCATCATACTACCTGACTTCAAACTATACTACAAGGCTACAGTAATCAAAACAGCATGGTACTGGTACCAAAACAGAGATATAGGCCAATGGAACAGAACAGAGGCCTCGGAGGCAACATCACACATCTACAACCATCTGATCTTTGACAAACTTGACAAAAGCAAGCAATGGGGAAAGGATTCCCTGTTTAGTAAATGGTGTTGGGAAAACTGGCTAGCCATGTGCAGAAAGCAGAAACTGGACCCCTTCCTGGCACCTTACACTAAAATTAACTCCAGATGGATTAAAGACTTAAACATAAGACCTAATACCATAAAAACCTTAGAAGAAAACCTAGACAAAACAATTCAGGACATAGGCATAGGCAAGGACTTCATGACTAAAACACAAAAAGCATTGGTAACAAAAGCCAAAATAGACAAATGGGACCTAATTAAACTCCAGAGCTTCTGCACAGCAAAAGAAACAATCATTAGAGTGAACCGGCAACCAACAGAATGGGAAAAAATTTTTGCAATCTACTCATCTGACAAAGGACTTATATCCAAAATCTACGAAGAACTAAAACAGATTTACAAGAAAAAAAACCAAGCCCATTCAAAAGTGGGCAAAGGATATGAACAGACACTTCAAAAGAAGACATATATGCAGCCAACAAACATATGATAAAATGCTCCTCATCACTGGTCATTAGAGAAATGAAAATCAAAACTACATTGAGACGCCATCTCACACCAGTTAGAATGGCAATCACTAAAAAATCAGGAGACAACAGATGCTGGAGAGGATGTGGAGAAATGGGAACACTTTTACACTGTTGGTGGGAGTGTAAATTAGTTCAATCATTGTGAAAGACAGTGTGGCGCTTCCTCAAGGACCTAGAAATAGAAATTCCATTTGACCCAACAATCCCATTGCTGGGTATATATCCAAAGGATTATAAATCATTCTATTATAAGGACACATGCACGTGTATGTTCATTGCAGCACTGTTTACAATAGCAAAGACTTAGAACCAACCCAAATGCCCATTGATGATAGACTGGACAGGGAAAATGTGGCACATATACAACATGGAATACTATGCAGCCATAAAAAACAGTTTTGTGTCCTTTGTAGGGACATGGATGAACCTGGAAACCATAATTCTCAGCAAACTGATGCAAGAACAGAAAATCAAACACTGCATGTTGTCACTCAGGTGGGTGTTGAACAATGAGAACACATGGACACAGGGAGAGGAGTATCACACACTGAGGTCTGTGTGTGGGGGGGAACTAGGGGAAGGACACTGGGGGGTAGGGAGTTGGGGAGGGATAACATGGGAAGAAATGCCAGATATAGGTGATGGGGTTGGAGACAGCAAACCACATTGTCATGTATGTACCTATGCAACAATCCTGCATGTTCTTTACATGTACCTCAGAACCTAAAATGCAATTATATATATATATATATATATAATTAACTGCCTAAAAAAATATATATATATATTTAACTGCCTAAATTATATATATATAATTAACTGCCTAAAAAATATATATATAATTATATATATATATATAAATATATATATAATTATATATATATATAATTATATATATATTATATATATATTATATATATTTAACTGCCTAAATTATATATATATAATTAACTGCCTAAAAAAATGCTCATCGTCATTGATTGGTAGAGAAATGCAAATCAAAACCACATTGAGATATGATCTCTTGCTAGTTAGAATGGGGATCATTAAAAAATCTGGAGACAACAGATGCTGGAGAGGATGTGAAGAAATAGGAATGCTTTTTTTACACTGTTGGTGGGAGTGTAAGTTAGTGCAATCAATGTGGAGACAGTGTGGCAATTCCTCAAGGATCTGGAAATAGAAATACCATTTAACCCAGCAATCCCATTACTGGGTATATGCCCAGAGGATTATAAATCATTCTATTATAAAGACACTGGCACATGTATGTTCATTGTGGCACTGTTTACAATAGCAAAAACAGAACCAACCCAAATGCCCATCAAGAATAAACTGGATAAAGAAAATGTGGCACATATACATCATGAAATACTATGCAGCCATGAAAAAGGATGAGTTCATGTCCTTTGCAGGGACATGGATGAATCTGGAAACCATAATTCTTAGCAAACTGACACAAGAACAGAAAACCAAACACCACACATTCTCACTTATAAGTGGGTGTTGAACAATAAGAACACATGGACACAGAGAGGGGAACATTATACACTGGGATCTGTTCTGGGGTGGGGGGCTAGGGGAGTGATATCAGTGTGGGGAAGTTGGGGAGGGATAACATTAGGAGAAATACCTAATGTAGGTGAAGGGGGTAATGGAGGCAGCAAACCACCATGGCATGTATATACCTATGTAACAATCGTGCAAGATCTGCAAATGTACCCCAGAACTTAAAGTATAATTCTAAAAAATTTATTGCATTTATATACACTAATAATATATCATCTGAAAGGAATTTCTGTGTAAAATTGTATCATTTTCCTTTTATCTCAATCTAATGGTAGTATTAGCACTAAGTTTAAAACATCCAAGATAATAAAACAATCACAGTATATTTATGATAATTTAATAGTTTGTGTGAAATAATAATTGTACTTTATCACATAAAAGTTAAAGTCAAAGATAGCAATGACTATAAAATTATGTCAAAATTAATATATAATTTTCTCTTAAGTTAGCCTTCATGTTTTTTGTTTCTTTCGTATTTATTTTTCATCTCCTATGTTCTAGGTTTTGTCTAGCAATGAAGCACTTTTCTTATCCTCCAGGAGTTCACAATGTTGTTGGCTAAATGTACATATATATATATATGTACATATATATGCATGTCATTATATTTTGTTGTGCTGTAATCGCTATATCATTTATTTACATATTCATTCAAAATATATTGTTTGAGGCTATACTATGAGCAGATACTGTTGTGGACACATAATATTAATTAATTATGACTTCTGTACTTAGAAGTTGTATGATTTTTAAATATTTGTTAATCCTTTTCATTCTTTTTATGAATATCTTCAAAAATAATTTAAAATTCACTGAAATGGTGAAGTCTTAGTAAATAAGTAGTAGTGAGTTTAAAAGATTTATGATATCTTTTATTAAGATAAATTTTATATCCTTATACATTCTATAAGGGAGAAAATGGTCTCCTTGAGGAATTATTCAATTATAGTTTCTAAAAGGGGACAACAATAGCATTGTTTAAGAGTCAGAAAAAAAGAATTTATTTTGGTTTTAAGTAGATCCCTTGAAATGTGAACAATGGTGATTTACTTGTATTATTGTAATGGACTTCAGAAGAGTTAGCTAGCTTAATATTTGCAGAAATGTTTATATTACTTAATTTACCAATAAAGATTATAGTTTACCATGCCCTTAGTGTGAAAGTATTTGAGATGGTACAAAAAGACTTAAACATGACTTCAAATCAGAGGGAGAATATAGTGTCTGAGTATGACTATGAACTGTTATTTCCTTGTAGAAAAAAATAAAAAGAAGATTAGTATCTTTCTGATGTATATACTTATTTCTTCCATCAAGGGCATCCTGGTAGGAAAATAATGCTTATTATTTTTCTCCCAGTGAAAACTCTGCTTTAGAGTAAAGAAGTGAAAATTGTCTTGATAACTCCGAATCAAAGAGAACTGCCTTTACCTGAAATATTCAGGACTCAGAATTGGAACCTTCGAAGACCTAATACCAGCATTAGAGCAGAAACTACTCTGATGAAGCGGGAGGCTTCTGAGCTTAAAATCAGGGGAGCTATCTAACGACATTCCCTATTATAGACAAAGAAAACATAGTAAGTCATGCATTGTGTGGAATATTCATTTAATTTTTTCAAATCTAAAAAATAGTTTTAAGTTGACAATCCTTGTATATATTTATGGGATATAATGTGATGTTTACATACATGTATATATTGTGGAATGATCAAATCAGGTTAATTAACACACATATCAGCTCACATACTTACCCTTTGCTTGTAATGAGAACATTTAAAATCTCATCAACCCTAAACCAGAAGAAAATTCTGTCATGTGTGACACACGGATGAATCTAGAAGACATTATGCTAAGTGTTATAAGCCAGACAATGAAAGATAAATACTGCATGATCTCACTTTCATGTGTAATCTAAAAAACTAGAACTTATAGAAACAGACAGTAAAATGGTTATTACCAGAGTCTGGGGGAAGGTGTGGGCCAAGAAAGGGAAATGTTGGTCAGAGGGTACAAATTTCACTTAGATGGAGATAGGTTCTGGTGGATCTACTGCACAGCATGGTGGCTGGGTTCATAATAATAAAATTTTTACAATTAGATACGTTATTACAAAGGTATAACTACTCTTAAATTTCAAAGGACTGAGATTTGGGAGGGTGCCACAATCAGGAAAATGATTTCCCAGAAACATAAGCAAATACAACAGTACTTCCAAGAAGACAATCAGCACTCCGGAATAGTGTTTTTATTTTAAATGAGCATTATAAATCTGAGTTTCAGTATTCCTATTTTTACAGACAGAAGATTTACTCACTAAAATTTGTAATTTGTACATGTGATAAGTAAGGTCAGTGATCAAAAAGGGAAATAAAAGTTTTGTAGGTTTCTTTAAGCACTTCGACCTATTTAATTTCAAAATTCAAAGACTAAAGTTGCTTTTTAATGCTTTTGAATTCAGGCATGATATTGTATTTATTTCCGCCTTCTTGGCTGCTCCAATTCTATTGCCTCTGGGTATATTAACTGAAGAGATTAAAGACACAAATTATCATAACTAATAAAAACTTTCATAGGCAATATAAGAGGATAAAAACTATTTCTATGGGCACATGCTTCATACTGACCATGGTAATTACTACTCTCATCAAAATTATGTTTTCCTTAGGCATATATTTTGTAAAAGAAGAAAACAGAATTTTCAACATTTTTGGCTCTTTGACTTAACCCATTATTTAATTATTCATAGCCATCATAACAGCTTATGTATTTTTTTTTTCTTTTTTTAAGCCATGCTAACAGCTTATATATTCTTTCTCCAATTGTTTGAATCAGGATTCAGTAAGTCATATTTTCTGATTGGTTGATAATGTTTCTCTAGACTTTCCCACAGTTCAGATTGTGCAGATTATGTCCTTGTGAAATTGTTCATCATGTTGCTCTGCCTTGCATGTTTTCTGTCAGTCAAAATTAGCAGCAGAGGCTTGATCAGATTCAGGTATGATTGCTTTGGCAAGACAGTAAATTTTTCCATCAGAAGGTGTTCACTGTCTGGTTACTTCTCATTTGGTGATGTCAGCAACCATTGGTAATTACTTGTTGTCTAAATCTAGTAGTTCTTGGGGGTTACATAATGGTAACATTCTTAGCTACAGTTTTTTTTTCTGGTCATTTATTATTAGGGATACTGTTATTAAGTTTTTTTGTTCTCTTTACCTATTACATTTATGTGTGACATAATAATGTATCAGTTAAGGATGCATTGCATATACAGTGGTGGTCTCATCAGAGTATAATGGACCTGAAAAATTTCTATACCTCAGTAGTGCCATACCTGTCCTAATGTCCTAGTGCAATGCATTACTCATGTGTTTGCAGTGATGCTGGTGTAAACAAAGTGATACTGGTGTGACTTCACTGCCAGCCATATAAAAATCTAGCACATACAATTATGTACACTACATAATACTTGATAATAACTAATAATTATGTTACTGGCTTATGTATTTACTCTAATGTATTTTTATCACTATTTTAGAATGTACTGCTTCTACTTATAAAATAAAAAATTAGCTGTAAAACAGCCTCAAGCAGACCCTTTAGAAGATATTCCAGAAGAAGGCATTGTTACCACAGGAGATGAAGCTCCATATATGTTATTGGCCCTTAAGAACTTCCACAGGGAACAAAATGTGGAGGTGGAAGACGGTGATACTGATGATCCCAACCCTGTGTAGGCCTAGGCTAATGTGTGTGTGATGTTTTAGCTTTTAACAAAAACAGTGTAAAATTGTTTTAAAAAATTAAAACTTAAAAATAGAAAAGGCTATAGAATAAAGGCATAAAGGTAGAAACTATTATTGTATATGTGTATAATGTATTTTAAGCTAAGTGTTATTACAAAATAGCATAGAAGTTAAAAAATTTTTAAAGTTTGTACATTAAAAAATTACAGTAAGTTATTTATTATTGAAAAGAGAAAGTAATTTTTCAAATAAAATCTGAATCAGGATTCAATAAGTCATATTTTCTGATTGGTTAATAATGCTTCTCTATGCTTTCCCACAGTTTGGATTGTGCAGATTACATGTGGAATTGTTAATCATTTTGCTCTGTGTTTAATATTTTCTTTCAGTCAAAATTAGCTGTAAGTGTACAGTGTTTGCAAAGACCACAGTAGTGTACAGTAGTATTCTAGGCTTTCATAGTTTCTCACTACTCACACACCAACTCACCTAGAGCAACTTCTGGTCCTGCAAACTCCATTCATGGTAAGTACCCTCTACAGGTGTACCATTCTTAATCTTTTATACTGTACTTTTACTGAAACTTTTCTATGTTTAGATATGTTTAAATTCACAAATACTTACCATAGTGTTACAATCGCCTACAGTATTCAGTAGAGTAACATGCTGTACAGGTTAGTAGCCTAGGAGCAATAGCGAATATTCTATTAGCCTAGGTGTGTAGTAGGCCATATCATCTAGGTTACCCTAAATACCCTCTAGGATGTTTCCACAACAACATCACCTAATGACACATTTCTCAGAATATACCTTTATTGTTAAGTGATGTGTGACTGTATTTGATTTACCTAGTAATATTATTTCTATGGAAAACACAGGATAAGGACTTAGTACTTTCCCTTTATCTGCCAATATTCAAAATAATTAATTGATTTTGATTTTTCATAGTTCTCCAAAGGTGACCAATTATATTTCTTTACTCCTATTATGAACTTATGGATTTAATCATAGTCGGTTTCTCAATCCATGGTAATTATCATCATTATTGAAGCTAAAAGTATCCCATTTGTGGCCAGTGTGTACCAGTTTAACTAAGCCCTAAATCCTATTGATATCACATTAGCAGTCATTGAGAACTTCCTTGCTATCTGCTATAACAAGATGTTTCAGAGTTATACATTGCCAACTCTAGATTTGGAATCAGCCATTTCTGTAATGATCTTTGTTTCCTTTTAGTGGAAAGTAGTATTTAGAGACCACAACCTGGGTGGTAATGAGGTCCTCTTTTCTACTGGCTTCATCATTGTTTTCAAATTATTTTCAGAGAGTAAAGTCAAAAAATATATACAGGCCAAAATATAAAAAATCGGTATAAATAAATATGAATATAAATATGTGTATATATCATTATGAATTCTATTGATACATCCATTTCAAATTTGAATTCAGGACTAAAGGGTTAATTTTGATGTGTTTGTTGTTGTTGTTGAACCTAATGTCTTTTGTGTAAACTTCTTCCTCCTACACCAAAAATCAAGAATCATGATTTAAGACCACACTGGGAATTACAGAACTAGAATATCACATAATTACTCAATTACTTTATTCCACAACTCATAAATAATAACTGTTTCATAATAACAATACCAACATGCCAACTAAAAACACTATTGCCAATAATATAATGAGTGAAAAAAAGAGTAAGGTTTTGTTTTTGTTTTTACAGTTATTTTTGTCCTTAAATTATACCCCACTAGGCAGTGAAATTACTGTGCTTTAAGGTCACTTATTGCGGTTTTTTTCCATGTGGTTATACCACCAATTAGATACAGATTTAGTTTCATTTATTTCATTTTATTTGCTGTTTGTAAGGATTGTTTTACATTTTAATTTTATTTTGTAAGGGCCAAATTATATCCTCACAATTTTCTTCTTTTTGGCAGGAGGCAAGTTTTACTGACTATTTCACAGGTAAAGAAATTGTTGTTCAGAGAATTCTACTGAATCATATATGTCAAAAAGCTAGAATTTGAATCTACATTTCTGCAGAAGTATGACTTTTAACTATATGACTAAATAAATTTGTTGTAGGTCTAAACTGTCTAGTTTATAGTCAATAAGTGAGTTTCTGATTTTGAGTAGTAATTGCTAAATGTTTAAGTAAAGAAAAAGTGAATTTTTGCTTCCACTCTAGTGTTTCAATATTTCTGTAAAATTTGCAGATAGCATATGGTTATTGTTCTGATTTTGGATTTACAGCAGACATGTTATGTAAGACAATCTTTGCTATCACTTCATTTGTCTATGAAGTTGTACCAACATCCACTCTTTTACTTATTTAGCAACTATTCATTGAGTTTCTACTATGTTGGAAAATGTGCTGGTATGGGTGAGAGGACAACAAATAAGATACTTTCTGCCTCAAGGAGATTGCACTCTAGATTGGAAGACAGAAAATACTAAACAAGCAATTGCAATATAGTATGATACATGTCATACTAGAGTAGGTGCCAGGTACCATAGGTACAAGTAGGCATGGCAAAGCACCTGGTACTGATGTAGGATTTTTCTTTTTGGTAACTTTGCAAGCTGAGGGCTCCCAGGCAGAAATGCCCTGCCTAGGCCTAACTCGACCATTCTGGCATGCCGCAGCTCACCTATGTTATAGCTTGTACCCATGTTCAGCAGTTCCCAAACTTGTACCATGCCCAAGAAGAATGAGAACACGCTGAACATTGAACAGTGAGTAGGGCAGAGAATAATTTTATTGAATGATGAAAACAGCTTTAGGCAGAGAGGGTACACGGGGTTGGTACCCAAAGGAAAGAAAGTTTCCCCTTGTGGCTGGGTTCAGGGCCTTTAATTGACTCAGAATGGGGAGTGCATGCTGATTGGTTTATGAGTATGCAAAAAAGCTTAAAGACAGAACTCAAAGATGAGCATGACAGTGAAAAAAACCAATTAGGAAAGGGTAGGCATATGTAAAATAGATGAAGAATAGGAGCCAATCAGAGGAAAGTGTGCCAGACAGGAAGACAAGTTCTCAATCCTGTGGGAGGACTTAACTTGTGGCTTGGCTTTCAGGCTTTAAACTGTCTTTGGCTTGGAGTTGGGGTTTCACCAGGGACCCACTCCTATCTGCATAGGTATTTTGTTGCCTCATGTTGCCATCAGTACTGCTGTGTGAAGGTAAAAATATGTATCCTCAGAAAGTGTTTTTCTTGGTTGAGTGTTGAAGGAAGAGTTTAAATAAACCATATTACGTATGAGAGAAATAAGATTTTCAATATAAAAGAGTATAGAGGATTAATAAATTAAAATATTAATATTATTATTTTGAAAAATGTGTGTTTCTTTCTGTGACGCCTTTTTCCCTGAAGCCTTTCCAACATTAAAATCAGACTTCAAAACATTAAAATAAAATAAGAAAAAATCCTCACTTATTAATATTCTTAAAAATGGACTTTGCAAACTTATTAGAACCAAAGTTGAATTATCTCAAAGAAAGTAATTAGTGTTCTATTTTATTTCTGAGAGACATAGAAAAAAGAATAAAGCAACATTTATATATAAAGCACAAAGTAAAGTAATGTTTAGGAATTATTTAGCTAATTTCATCATTTCGGACCAGGCAGAACAGACTATATTGATAAAACTTACTCTGTAATACCATACCTTTCATGGCGTCATTGTGTAAGAATGTTACATTTGTCTTATGGTTTTCTTTCCATTCTGTACATTTCCTGGAATTTTACTGAAGTCTTTATTGAAAGTCTAAAATCATAATGGTTTGTTGCCATAAGTATGTGGATGTGAAAGCCAACATGTCTGAATAATTTATAAAACCTATGTTTCAGCAAAGTAACATTTGTTCATATGCTTGTGTATATGTAAATCCTAAAACTATATGTTAATGGGCTCTAACATATTGTGCTTTAGACAGTTTGAATTAATGTAAATAAATGTATTCTTTTTAAAAAAAAGACTAGATTTATTGCTTGGGAAAGGGAAGAAAATAACCCAAGAAAAATGGAGTCAATTCTTTTCTTTAGTTTCATTATGTACTTTTTTGCTAAGTTCATAGCAGGGAGTATCTTGAAGGTAATTCTGAATTGCAAGAGGCAGGCACTTGAGAGAGAGAAAAATGCTTTGGAATGCTAAGGACTTTTCTTTACATGTCAAGTGTAAAGCTTGGTTGAATCAGGGCATTGAATTCCATCTCTTAAACCACAGGAAACAGAAAGATGTATAATGACAAAAAATAGTTTTTCTGTTATACAGTGAGAAGATTTATGATCCTTCTTAATCGAGGTGAAGCCTGAAGAACATTGGTGAGGGCAAAAAGAACATTTAGGTCAGTGTAGATTTCTGCATTTGTCCTCTGGCCTCTGATCAGAGTGAGGACCTTGAAAAAGGAGGGACAAGGGAAGTCCTGTATAGATTTGGAGTTCTGAACTCTGAGGAGAGACAATATTGCAGCCTGCCTTAATGCCAGCAGAGTAGAGGGGCAATGTAGAGAAGGTAAGAGATGAAACGCCAACCCAAGTCTTTCAGCCTCTGTATGACATAATGGAGATCAAAAAGTTCCAGTGTGCCAGAGCAGGATGCAGAAGGGATCTGGGAATTAAGAACCACCATGCTTCTTGGAGGATTCCCTTCTCTGTTTAGATGATTGGTAATGAGAGATGAGAGAGGAGATGAATCAGCAGGATAGGCCATTCATGCTGGCCTTGCCCCAGTGACCACCATACTTCATTCATGCAGAGAAAATGGAGAAGTACTTTAGAACAGTCACCCGCAGCGAAAGCCAAGGACAACACCATGACAAGGAGAGACAAATCTATCAGCAGAGCCCAGCAATAGAGGATCATATTGGGGCCAGACACCCCTTTCCAAGTGTGAAGAAAACATATGTCTTTCTGGTGACAAGAGAAAAAGGAAGGCCATAGCTGAAATTATGGAAATGTTCTTAAACTTGTGTTGCAGAACATGTTTTCTGATTTGGCAAGATTATGTTTTCTTCTAACAGATATGTGTCAGAACTCATGAACCAACTTAATTTCAGTTGGAGAGAAACTACAAACATTTCATTTGTTACCTTAAAAATCACAAGATCTACAAATTTGGAAAACGAAATTTGATTTCTTAGAAAAGGCTACAGCCTGCACAGTGGCCATTATCTAGGCTGGAAAGCTCCAGCAAAGACCAGAGACAGGCATTTTGAAGAAGAGGTAAAGGCTTTATGCTGGATGGGATGGCTAAATATACATATTCAGCAGGTTACAGGAGAAGCTATGAATATTCATAAAGGTGGTCCTGACGCCTTTATGAGTATGTATGTACATATTAACAAACAAGCATATAGTATGTGACCCACATTCACCTTGGGGTGGAGACTTAACATTTAAATGTATTACAGTTAGGTCCTATGTGTCAAAATGTCTTTTCAGGATACAAAGGCATTCAAGTGCTCAGCCTCTGTAAACTGGCTAGAACCAATCCATGGTTGGTGGTTTTCTTATAAGTAAAATGTTACTGAAATCAGTCTCTTGTTCAACCAAAGCTGTAGTTAAGTTTGGTGGAACAGGCATTTGGTTACCTGGTGTTTGTGAGCTGGATGAGTTGTAATTGTTTTAATATTGCTTATTTCTTGACCAGTGCTTGTTTAGCTAATAGAGAAAAAGCAAAACCTATGACAGTGTTTGTAAGATCTATGGTAAAATTCTCCGTAAAGTCTACAGAGAATAAAGAACATCATTTATTCTCTAAGTATAGGAATGTATGACTTAATCCTTGCCTGGCATGATCTTAATTTTTGTTTATAATTTGGTATATTATTGACACAAAGAGTCAGGTCTGTCAGTCTTGAGCTCACTATTTTAATATTAATGCTGGTCAAGTGTTATGTCTAAATTACAAAAAGAAAGGAGTATAATGAAGTGTGTGTGTGAACTCCTGTCTTGTTATGGATGGAAACTCTGTTTTTAAGGTTTTTCTGGGGTCTCCTTTGCCAAGAGCAAGTCCATTCAGTTGGTGAAGAGCTTAGGATTTTACTTTTAGTTTACGCATTTTTTCCAAGCATGTGATTAGAAACTTTACACCTGCAAATATAAACACCATGGACGTAATTCCAAGGAAGGTTTATTCACAGAACTGCAACTTGTTCTGACTGAAGCAATGAGTTTGAGAGTTTGGTGAGGAAAGTGAATTGAAGTACAGACGGAGGGAATGGCCAAATGTGGCCGGAAACATCAACTGGGGAAGACATTTATCCCATGTTAAAGAGTTTCGTAGTTGTTTAGTGAAGAAACTTTGATAGATTTAGGCAGAAATATATGATAATAAGGTGTGTTTTAAAGGTATGATCAGTTTAAATGTAGTATGGGGAATATATTGGGGAGAGTTGACACTAGAAAACCCTGGTATCAAAGGAGAATGTTGCATGATCAGAAGAGACTGATGGAGGCAGGCAAGAAGATTTTAGAGTGTAAATCAAGAATCAAGAGGGTTCAGTGATACTTCACCACCTCTCCTGACATAGCGTCAAAGGTGTATCTCTGGTGTCATGCTTGGGCAATTGCTTGGTAATGACACCTTTCATTGGAACCCAGGAAACGGAAGAGACTGATGAGATTGGATTTTGAAATGTTGCTTTTTGAGGTCCCTGTGGTGTTTATAAAGAGAAACCTTTAGAGGAGCTGAAGTGAGTGTTCTAGAATAGAGATAGAACTTTGTAATTCTGTCTGTAAATGATCATTAAAATCTTGTCAATGGTTATGATCACCCACTGAGACTGTGTATGCGTTGTCTGGAGTGTGGTAGAAAAAATAAACAGTGGCAAGGAAAAGGATGTAGAGCAAAAAAAAAGTCATTTCTGAAGCAGAGGAAAGAGTAATTAAGACACAAATGAAATTTTACATTGGATTTAGTAGTAATACCACCTTTGGCTATGAAGAGGGAGATAAAAACAGGGAACAAGCCAGAGAGGGACGTGAGGCTGTGGCAGGTCAGTGTAGTTGTCAGAAAGTGCAAACTCTGGACTCACACAGCCTGGGTTCTGAGTCTTACTAGCTGCGTGGTCTGGAGCACGTTTCTCAGCCTTTGTATGGCTTAGTTTCCTCTTGTTTAAAAAGGGTATTTTATGCCCTGTGCAATTATTACGTATCATTAAAATTTAAAAACCAGAAGAGAGAGAGAGAGTGTGTGTGTGTGTGTGTGTGTGTGTGTGTGTGTGTGTCTGTGTCTGTGTGTGTGTGTAGTAATATAACCTATCTATCTCATGGACTTGTGAGGATTACATGAGTTGACCCCAAGTTAATACCTCATTCATGTCAGCTGTTACTGTGAAGAGGGATTTTGTTTAATGTAGGATTCTGAGCTTGTTGAATTTCCAATGGGAAGGTGATAACAAATGCAGCGCCACACTTCCCTTCAGTCCTCTGGAGCTGTCTTTGTTCCTTCATGAAGTCCTGTCCTCATAAAGAACTATTTAGCTTGGTAAACAAGTCAGTGCGATAGGATTCCAATGGACTTTCCATCTTTATCTCACTATTTATCATCTCAAACTATAAGCTCCAAGTATGTTGAATATCTTTTATTTGTAGAATACCTTGGCTTTCTGCACATGCTATTTAAATTACCTGAAATATTCCCCTGACCATACCTTTCCCACACTTAGAAATAAGTTCTGCAATCTTTCATCCCCAGCCTCATTTGATATCTCCCATAAATCTTTTTTTTTTTTTAGCATTCTATGTGCCTTCGCTTTAATATTTATCTGTGAATTGTAATTTTCAGTATGTGTGTATTGTTTATTAAATTATGAGCTCTCTCTGGGATCTTGCAGAGGAATAGAAACTGTAAGATCCAAGAAGGATCTTATAACTTAATGAAGAATACCCAGGGTGGTATTTGTTTTATATATAATTTATTCCAGACCTTAGGATGAACTCTCTCTCTCTTTCTCCCTTTCCATTTTAAATAATAGAATTATCCCTTGTTTTGGCTAATGGCACCACCAGTAATCCTAACATCAAATCAGAAACTATTGTCTTCTGTTTTTTTTTTTATCATTAAGTTTTACTAACTCTGTCTTCCATTCATTCCCTTCAGTCCCACTGTTATTGTTCCAGTTCAGATCTTCACCATTATGTAATGGAAACATAGCACTGATCATTAAACAATCCTCTTTCTTTCTAGCTTTGCTCTTTCAAGCTTCCAAAACTTTAAACCCAATATATTCTATACTGTTAAGAACTTTCCGGCTTCAATATCTCCTTCACCTACACCCTACTTACCTGGTATTAAGAAAGGAAGACTCTTGTTATTTCTTCTTTGTTTGCTTTATGTCTCGCCATGCTCCCCAGCCCAAGGCTCTCTGTTCTGGTCCTGCTAAACCAAGACTTGGAACATTTTTTGTAAAGAACCAAATAATAAATATTTTTAGTCTTGTGGCCACAAAGTCATTGTCACAAATGTTCAACTTTGCAATTGTAGCAAAAAAAAAAAAAAAAAAAACAGCCTTAGACAATACAGAAAAAAAAGGGCATGACTGTATTCCCATAAATCTTTATAAATGTTAAACTTTGAATTTCATGAAATATTCATGTCCCATTAAATATTATTCTTCTTTTCATTTTCCTATTAACCATTAAAAAATGTAAAATGCATTCTTAGTTCACAAGCTGTATAAAAACAAGTGGAGAGCTAGATTTGCCTTGCGGGCTGTACTTTGCTCATCTTTGCTCTAAACCATTTTAAGATCTCTGAACAAGATATGAGGTTTCAGGCACATGTTTTCTTTGCCTGATATGGCCCTGTTGTTTAGACTGGAGAGCTTCTACCTAAGTGGGGCTTAAAGAGAAGTTGAGCATTAGTGTCATCTCCTGGGCTGTTCCCTGATTATTTCACTCAAACTGAGCAGACGTTTATCACATCTTCTTTCATGTTTTCAAATTTTCTTGTAGCTACTTCTACTATAATAATTTTCATGCCATCTTGGCATTATTTGTTTAATTGTGTGTCTCCACCATTCATTTGGGGTATGGATTATGTCTGATCTGGCTCCTTGATACCTAAAACCACCAAACATTTTTGTTTTATGAGTCACCAAGGAAAAGGAGAGCTGGGAAGACGTAAGTTCTGCTTTGTAGATAGTCATCTTATGAGCATGAAAATTTCAAGATGTAGAGTGGGTGGTGGCAACTTTATGGCTTTCCGAGTTGCAAACTAAAACTGTGAATGGTGCCCACTGGAGTTGGGCAATATTGTATCTCTGAACCAACTGTAGAGAGAAATTAAAGTAAATGAGTATCTGAGACCTATTAACAGGAAGAGTGAAAAAGTATAAAGAGTGGATCTGAATCTAATAAGTGGCCTGCATTTAACAGTAAGACTGTTACCAGAGTCCGTTTAGTCTTTCCAAGGCAAAAAGAAGACCCTCTACCCACCACGGCAATGTGGAAAGCTTTAAGTGGGTGGGCCATGATAGAAGAGAACAAAGTATGAAAAGATGGACAATCACTACTGGGCTGATATCCACCTCTTTTGAAGATCAGATTTTGTAAAACGAGTCCATTTGATTAGTATAGTAATGGGAAAATTAGAAAAAGAACTAATTCATTTAGAATCTGGCATTGAGTTAAACAATTCTTAAACATATCAGTAGTGATTTTTGCTGATAACCAATATAGCAAATCAGAGTTTCAAAGCTGACTACAAGTACAGAATAGTAGAGAACTACTTGGTAGGACTTTAATCAACACCTATTTTTATTAATTATTATTGCTAGTTCTAAAATAAAATTATCTAATGGCCAATGTAGTTAAATTATTGGAAAAGATGATAAAATAGGTCTATTTTATTATGAATATAGAAAATGAATGCAAAAAATGTAACTAACATTTGTGTTGCACAGTGTACTATATATCTGATTGAATAATCATACAATTTTTATTAATTAATCCATTTGTGAATAGCAGTTATAGTTTGAAATATCTAAACTAAAATGTTCTTGCTCCATTAACATTACCGAGCTGGACAGACTCATGCGAGTTTATTTGTGAGTGTAAAAGAGGCATTTTGGATAGTAATAAAAAGGAAACTAAATGAGAGATAAAATTAGTGACTGGATGATTGGTATCTAAAATAAAATGTACTACAACGTACATTAAAATACACACTTCTTTTAAACTACATGAAAAATTTATTTGGAAGTTGAAATAAAAGCAAACATTCAATTCTTCAAATTAAACAGTTTGTGGCTCTTACGTCTTACTTTTTCTGCATTTTATATTTCATCAAAAACTTAAATTGTGAGTAATATTCCATCTTCTCTTTTGTAAACATAATATTAAAATATTATAGAAGGACTTCTGTCAAAGATGTTATCCCAAAAGTAATTATAATAACTGAAGGAATAAAAATCTGAAGCATGAAAAATTACACCAGCACTGAACCCAGAGCATGATGCCTTCCAAACTTTATAGATGCTGAGAACCTCCTTTACATATATTATAGAATGAAATAGTTTTGCACAAAAATCAAGACCACAAATTTTGTTTTTAATAAAGAGGTATAGAAACAGAGAAAATAGCAAAGGATCTGTAACAGATTTACTACCATCCCCTAAGTTTGGATAGCAAAAGTTAGAAGCAAGGATAAACCATAAAAAAGATTAGGACCACCTCATTTTAAACACCACTTGATGATGTAAGTCAGGAGCGTATAAATATATATCTTGTCTAGATAGCTATCTATTCATCTATCTATCTAGCTAGCTATCTATGTATGCTACCAGGGGCAAACTTGCTCACATTTAATACATATTTTACAGAAAACAGGGCTTCTCTTTTATGTGAAGGCTTACTATTGATGGGTTGGGAAATTGAAACAAGAAAGAAATAAATCATATTCACCATTCCAAATGGAATAAAAATTTTACTATGTGAAGATTAATGTGAAGACTAGAGATTGGAGGTTGGTCATTATTACAATGGCATTGAAGTGTGCAGAAAAATTCAAGCAAAACAAACAACAAGAACTAATAGTACATATGGTTTTTGAAACTTAAATATGTAATAGAAATTCAACAATAAATGTGATTGGTTGGATTTAGAGTTAAATTTTCAAGGTGCTAAGTTGGAAAAGTCATTATCTATATAATGCATTGAGTTAATTATAAAGTGAAGTTGATGAGGAGACAAAGGTCCAGAGACTTTCTGTGTAATGTTTATTTATTTTTAGAGACAGACACAATCATAGCCCACTGTAATCTCTAAGTCCTGGGCTCAAGCAATCTTCCAGCTCAGCCTCCTGTGTAGCTGGGACTATAGGCCCACACCACCACACCCAGCTACTTTTTGAATATTTTTAGAGATGGGGATTCAATATGTTTCCCAGGCTGATCTTGAACTCCTGGACTTAAGTAATCCTCCTGCCTTAGCCTCCCTAGTAGTTGGGATTATAGGCATAAACCATCACACCAGCCTCTGTGTAACTTTTCAATGAAGATATTTGTTTCTCAATGTATAATTTGGAGTATAATGTATATAATTATGTGTGAAATTTTGCAGACTGTCAGGCAGATTGCCACATAAAAATTTGTTTGTAAAAATAGATGTGTATCATCCTGCACGTGTACCCCAGAACTAAAAGTAAAAACTACAAAAAATGTGTGTATATTTTTAGAAGAGTTTGTTAGGTGTCAGGTATTATTCTATAACTCATGAAAGGTAGGGACTGCCTACTGTCCTCTTGAGCTATGACTGTTAATAACAGCTGCAGATATGTACTATCTCATTTCTACTGGCACCTTTACAGTGGAAGATCCACAAATGTACACAATAATTCTAGTCAAAATCCATAGATTATCTCTGCCTTGTGGGAAAAAAAGTAATGTTTAGGCAGTTTTTCTAAATTGTCTGTGCCCATCAAACAGTACCAGATTTATACTTGTTGAATTAATAGGGTCTGAAAATTTGAATTTTGTCAGAATCCAGTACAATATAGTTGGCATGGTGCCTTTACCCAAAATAGGCTTGTCAAAGAACTCCAGGAACAAAATATAAAATCTGTTATGTACTGAATGTTTGAGTTCTCTCAAAATGAATATGTTGAAATTCTAACCCTCACTGTGATGACATTAGAAAGTGGAATCTTCCAGATGTAATTAGGTCATAAGAGTGGAGCCCTCATGGATGGGATTAGTGTCTTCATGAAAGGGAATTCTGAGAGCTCTCTAGGGGCTGTTTTCACCACGTGAGGAGAAAATTTGAAGATGGCAGTTTGAAACAGAAAAGGTCCCTCAACAGAAACAGAATTGGCTGTAATGGCACCCTAATCTCATATTTCCAGCCTTCAAAACTTTGAGAAATAAATTTCTGTTGTTTATAAGCCACCCATTGTATGATATTATAGCATCCTAAACTAAGACAAAAAAAATCAATAGCTACCAATGTTGTTAATTTCTAGTTGTTGTAATTCTGGGACAGTTTCCAAACCCATTGGGTTTATTGAGGAAGTAACTGTAGGAAAGATGATTTATTATTTTGTGGGCAAATGATGAATGAGATCAGCATTGAAGCCATATATATCTGTAAAACTTACTGTTATATGAAAACAATAGATTCTTCCTCGTGAGGTTAAAAAAAAAAACACCAAAATATGAACGAAACTTGTAATGAAGACAGTAATGGGTTTAATGGTAATTAAATAAACGTTCTGCCACAAAAACTTTCTTTTTGACTTTTCAGAAGGCCAACAGTAATTTTGAAAAGAATGTTTTTCCACAAAAACTGTCATTCTAAATTAAAATAATATATTTCCAAATAATAAGATCACAGATGCTGATTCTACTCTTCAAAGAAAAAGTAAATCAAATCACCATTATAAATAGGAATCTACTATTTTATTTTTGGTAATTAATATTTTAACTGTAAGGCATATATTCATTATTTTATGAGTATTATTGCCTCATATGAAGTAGTTCATAAACCAAAATGGATTTTATTTTATATGGTGAAGATAGCTTTTGAAACTGTGATTAACTTTGAGGCAAGGAAATAATAACAATTTGTAAACTATCTCTGTCTTCAGAGAGATTGATCCCAACCAATGGAGAAACAAAACTACTCCAAGAAATTCAGCAGAAAAATTATTTATAGCCAAATGAAATCATGATTTTGAAGGACATAAATGAAGAAACTCAGATAGGAAGAAATCTTGTCTTTTAGTTGGTTTTTCTTTCGGACAGATTAACTTTTGGTTGAGGAAATATATCTGTCACATTTAGGCACATTTGCTTGAGTTTCATGCAACTAATTTCCATAAAAATAAAATTTCACTCATGTAACTGGAGAAACAGAGATATACACACAATAAATGTCATTCCCTTAATTTTTCAGTATTATTTATTTTGTAATGGGTAATACAAAATATGTAAAACACATAAAAATACTGTATAAATCGTAAAGTCATTTATACTGCTTGCCTGAATCCCTTACATACATATTTCTTTTAGGATATAAAAAGATCATTTGGAAAATCAAGATAAAGTCTTTGCTGAACAAATTATAGAATCAGTCACCTCATAATAATAATATTTCATATTTATATGGCCTCCTACTATTTATGAAGTATTCCCTACATATTATATCATCATGGTTTTAACCAATATCTTTCCTGAAATTAAATCTGTGTACTAAAAATCATCCAGCTTCCACAGATAGAAGGGATAGGAAAGAGAAGGCAAATGAAAGATGCTGACATGAATGAATCAAAATAGATGAAGTCTTAGAAGGCAACATAGATGATTTCAAGAGAGAGTGGTCAATATTATCCAAATCAATCACAGGAGAGAAATCAAGTAAGATTCAGACTGAAATTTGTCTGTTAGAATTGGCAATTCTGCATATCTGTCACATATACGGAGGGAAAATAGAGGAGCAGTTAGAGACAAGTTGTGGGGAGAAGAGGATTTACTGTGAAAGTAATGGAGTTTAAGCATCAGGATCACTCGAATGCACACCCTCTTCATTTGGAATTCATTTCTTTAAGCAGGCCTCAAAACTGTAAGCCTTAGGTCCCACGAAGCCTAAGTCACTCCTGATTTTGGTGATGGAAGCCCGATAGGAGTTGAGATGTGAATGGGTGAGGAGATGACAAATGGTTAGTGTGGGCTCTTCTTGAATGTTCCTAACACAAAGAAATGATGAATGCTTGAGGTGATGCATTTCCTAATTACCCTCATTTGCCCATATCATATAGCACATTGTGTGCATGTTCCAGAATAGCACCTGTACCCCATAAGTATGTGCAACTATTATGTATCAGTTTTAAAAAGGAAGCTTGCCTGTGGTCAAGGGGGTTGTATATTTATATATTAGACCCATTTGGGGGGTGTGTGTCCAGTACAGTCACATGGGGGTTTATGCTAGGAGGGGCTCCACACAGGGTTTAATGCTCTTCCAATGCAATCTTGAGATTCTTAACAACTTCATATTTAATTTGTGTTTTGTGAGGTATGATCAGGCAATGAAACATGTACTGGGGCTATCCCTCATCCTGCTACTTCCCAAGTCCATGGGACATGCTACCTTCTCCCTAATCCTCTGGCCCTTTGGGTTCACCTAGCCTTCACCTCCCTGCTTGCCATCTGCAGCTGCTATAGCCTCCACCGATGAAAGGAACCTGGTTGAGGCATGAGAAGGGTCAGGGTTGGGTGTAGAAGTCCTGCTGCATCTTAGGGGTGGGAATGATGACAGTTGTCCCCAGGCTTGCTGGCAGCATCACAGAGTGTTTGGTGAGTGGCTAGACAGAGGCCGTATGATAGCTCATTTTCGACCCACCACAGTGCAGGTGTTTACTTCTTCCTGACATGGAGGTTTAAAGATCTTTAGGTTTCACCCATCTGCTGTGGCTTGGAGTGACAAGCCTGTGAACAAAGAAGATGCCAGGCTACATTTCCCAGCCCCCACCTGTGTGGTGCATTGGTGGGGTTGGTGTGAAGGGGATCCTGGCAGTCATAAGGCAGTAGCCAGTGCAAATGCCCCATATGGTGCTCCAGCTCCCTGGGTGCCTGTCAGTGTCTTTATTCACAGGCTCTTAGGCTGTGACTAAAGGGATCTGCTCTTCTTTTCACCTTCCCCGATTCTGACTTGTATTTGTCTATCTTGAACAGCTTAAGGCACTCTCTGGGGGTGAACTACAAAACATGACATATAATTTTGGTGATGTCACATAAAAATTGAATGTGCTGATATTTGCATTTATGACTGGCATTGCACAATGTAAACATGAATGGCAAAACTTATGCTAGAAATTTAACATTTTGACTTTACTATGCAGTACCTAAAATTACATTAAATAGAAAAAACAGCATGACAAATGGAAAGAGGGAGATCCTGGAAGACAGGAAAAATGGTGTACATGTACTTTTAAGACCACTTCCTATTTTTTTTTAAAGAAAAGCATTGCATTTTTATTTTCACTAGGTTCTGTAAATTTTGTAGCTTGCCATATGTGTACATTTATGGGAAAGAGTGAAGCACATTTTACATGGTTTCAGAAAGCAGCAGAAAGACAAAAGCTAGAGACAGAAGAAAGCTGGAAAAAGTCATCTGCTTGATCGAATTTTGATAGCTAAAGATAAATAAGTATTTGACAGATAAATTAGCTTTCACCTCTGATGGAAGGAGAGAGTTTTGCTGAGCTTCCTGCTTAAAGCAATCAGGTGTGTCTGATTGGTGGAACCTAGTTCACATGCCTGCGCCCTAGCTGCAAGGGAGGCTGGGAAAGCATACATCTCACATTTTGTTTCTGTAGTGTTAGATATCTCTTTTTTCTACTAAGCATTATACAATTTGAATTTGTCTAAACCTAGGAAGTAGTTCAGAGGCTGAAGGTGAAACTGTTAGTGCCTTGCTTTCATTTGAACCTTACCATTTTGGCAGGCTCTGGATAACTTTGACATCCAACTTCCAGAGTCTTTGCTTGAAGGCTATTTTGAAAGTCAGTGAAGAAACTCGTCTCAGTCACAGGGCTGGCTAGAAGCACTGAGAGAGCTAAGCACCCCAGAAGAAGTCCTCAGCCAACGATTGTTGGGAGCTCCCTCTCTTCCCTCTCTCCTTGGGTGGGATAACTATGAGATATGTGTTTTAGACCATTTCCCAGAATTCTCAAGTGAGGTTAAATTCTAATCTCTCACTGTGGCAGCTGGCTTGATAACACACTCTTAATTGGCTGCCATCCCTTCCCTAAGCCAATTCCCCTCTCCTGGCAATGTTTCCTTTACTTCTCAAATAATCACCTTACATTGGAATATTTTTTTCAGTGTCAGGTTTTGGGGGAACTCAAACAGACAGATGCTGAGCAGCTGAAAAGAGTAACACATGTGTGCCTCTCCTCATGATGTATCTGTTTCTCTGCTTCAATAGCAGATTTCTGTGCATATTTCTTTAAAAAGACCTGTCTTCATGATATAATATTTGTCTAACTTGGTGCCTTGGTTAGGTCCCCAAGATCCAGTACCACATACTTGTGACTTTGTAATTTCAGTGTTTATTGTGGAGGCTGTGTATATTAGGGGCTTGTAAATATCTGCCAGTACACCACACAGGAACAAACTCTGAAGAATGGTTACATGTTTACCTAAACATGATGGTTCATGAAAGGAGTTATGGGAAAAATGTTCACCATATTACTGTTTTCTGAAATCCTGATTGAAGAGATTGTGATTTTCTCTGTATTTTTTCCAATCTCTTCAATTTTATTTTTGGCCTGATTAGTTTGTAGATGTAGGCATGTGATCAGCATTAATTTGAGTGTGTGAGGATTATACCAAGAACAATGCTCTACTGTGTTTTTCTTTTCTTTTTAAACTATCTTTGAAATCAGAGAGAAATATCTCCAGTATCTGTCTTCAATATGGAAAACAATATTAAGCAGACCTTACACTTAATGGCAAACCTTGTCTCTCTTACATGATGCCTGAACGTTTTTGAAAGATCCAGAAGGATATGTATCTTACCAGTGACTCACCTCAAATATATTGTTCTAGCCCATGAGTTTGGTCCCAGTGTTTTCTATAGAGGTGTCCTTTTGACAATTTTATTTCTGAGTTTTTATGCTGAATTTAAAGTCAGTGAAATATGCCAGCTCAGGGCTTCTCAAATCAGAGAATCTCTGTTTTCTAGAGAATAAGTTTGGCACACAAGCGCCAACACCACCCACATTTGAGGACTGTGCCAGAACGTAGGCTCCAAGCAAATGCCTGTGCACAGCCTCTACCTTCCCTGAATAAAAACATTTTTGAAAGTGTATCAGTTTGAAGGTTAAATTTCCTGATTTATCTTTTGCTGCTTATTTTCTTTTTTTACTTTTTATTTTATTTATTTGTTTATTTAAATAGCATTATGGTAAAAGTGCTTTTTGGTTATGTGGATGCTTATTTCTTTTGCTGTGCAGGAGCTTTTTAGTAACAATTTAATGAGGTGCCATTTATTTATTTTTGCTTGTGTTGCATTTGCTTTTGGGGTCTTACTCATAAATATTGAGAAAATGACTATATCGCCCAAGGCAGTTTACAGATTCAGTAAAATTCTTATAAACATACCACTGTCATATTTCACTGAATTAGTAAAGAAACAATCCTAAAATTCATGTGGAACCATAAAAGAGCCTGAATAGCCAAAGCAATACTAAGCAAATAAAGCAAATTTGGAAGCATCACATTACCCAACTTCACATTATACTACAAGTTTATAGTAACCAACACAGCATAGTACTAGTATAAAAGCAGATACATAGACCAATGGAATGGAATAGACAACCCAGAAGTAAAGTCAAAAATGTTTGGCTTTACAAATAGCTGATCTTTAACAAAGCAAACAAAGATGTAAAATGGGGGGAAGGACACCCTATGCGAGAAATAGCCACATTGCAGATGAATGAAACTGGATTTCCTTCTCTCACCATGTACAAAAATTAACTCAAGATGAAATAAAGGCTTAAATCTAAGACCTGAAACCATAAAAATTCTAGAAGAAAACCTAAGAAAAACTCTTCTAGCTGACTATTTTCATAATTATTTTCCCCTCCTCTCTTCTTAAAACAATGAATGGCAAGTGTGCAGATGACAGAATGTGTTAAGGGCAGTGAGCAAGTGTCTGTTAATAGTGAAGGAAGCAACAATCAGTTTTTCAGGCACTCAAACACAGAGTAATTTGCCAAAGCAGTGAAAGAAAAATATCCTTTTCTGTGTTCCAAGTCAGAGATCATTGCTAGTTTGAATAGTGGAAAGTGAAAATCTGAATACTTGGAGGGGGCAGTAAGCTTATCTGCAGGATAATCAATTGTCCCTAAAATAAGTAAATAAATGGTGAAAACTTCAACTTTATAGCAACTATGAATTTTAAAAGTGTTGTGTAATTTTTTAAAATTCCTACATTCAGTTAATATTTGAACATGGATGTATTTCATTAGTATTTTTTTTAAGTTGGTGACCATATTTTAATAAAACTTTTTTTTTTTAAATTTTAGACTCACTATATTTCAGAAAAGTTCTAAGGCTTCATTAGTCTTCTATTGCTTCTGTAACAAATTACCAAAAAATTCATGGCTAAAAAAAAATAAATTTATTATTTTATAGTTCTGGAGTTTAAAAATCCAAAATGAATTTCACTGGACTAAAATCAAAGTGTCAGCAGGATTATGTTCCTCTGGAAGCTATAGAGGTGAATCCATTTCCTTTTCTAGTTTCTGGAGTTTGCCAAGATTTCTTTAATTCACAGTCCCCTTCCTCCATCTTCAAAGCCAGCAATGATGAGTTGGATCTTCACATCAATCTCTCCATCAGTCTGATTCTAACTGTTCCGCCTCCATCTTTCACTTGCAAGGTTCCCTGTAATTATTCGGAGTCTACCTGGGTAATCCAGGATATTCTTTCCAGCTCAAGGCCAGCTAATTAGCAAGCTTAATTATGTCTACAACTTTAAGTCTTCCTTTCCATAGAATATAACATATTCATAGATTCCAGGGTTTAGGAGATGAACATCTTTGGGGACAATTATTATGCCTACTACAAGATGATTTATTCAAAAAGAAAAAAATAACAAAATGACACAAACTGAAACTAAGTGAAAAAGATATAACAAAGACATAAGTTGATACAGATATAAAATGGATATAGAAATTAAGCCAACTCAAAAATGCACATGAATGAGGTCCTGTTCACCTTTCAGTTCCACGTCAGTAGTTCTGAAACTCTGGATCTAAATCTTACTTTCAAATACTATAATTTTTGGTGGCATTTCTGAGGGAATTAAAAGAAAACAAGACTAATTATGTAACCAATAATTATATCACAATTGCTTCCCCATTATGATTCTATCTTCCACTTTTATTAAAGCAATCATGGTTAGAACACTAGATAGTCCTTAACCACAGTCATTTCTTATATAGAAATGTTTATTGCTTAGACCTTATTCCATAAATGCGACAAAGGTCTTGCATGCTCTTTAAACAAAGTACCAGCTTAATTTTTCTTTAGGCCTCTTTTACCTTGTTGCAGCAAGATGAACCCCACTTTATACTCTATTGAACAACTTGCTCAGTATAATATTCCAGTTGGTAAACATTTCTGTGACAGTAGGTATACTCAACTGAAACAAATAAACAAAATTTAAACTCTAGTCAAAATATGAGGTCACACAGTTAAATGGGTCAAAACAATCTGGTTCCAAGCTCTCTATCATCAAATCCAAAAAGAGATACATACTTTAGTTTGATCTATAACATAATTCATAGCATATATAAGGTAAAACCAGATTAAATTCTTATTAGAAGGAAAACTATTCCTGAAAATAGCTAATATTCCTATTGTGCTTACTGTGACTCTGATACACCTAGCACTATTTTCAGTGTCTTTGTGTACTTTAACTGATTTAATCTGTCCAGTTAAATGGGTTCTAAGTTTACACTCATTTTACAAATGAAGAAGTTAAGGCACACAAGGCTAATTGATGTCTCCAAGATCCCACATTTCTATTAACAATGATTTATTGATAAGGTCCTATTAATACAAATATATAGCAATCTTATATTTGAATCCAGATAGTCATTATTACAAATAAATATCAATCTGAGATTTGAATCCAGGTAGTCTGGCTTTGGCTATGATCTTAACCACAAAATAATGTTGCTTTTAAGAACTTAAAAGAAAATAAAAAATCCTACCATTCTCATAAAGACAATGTGCCAGGCTTTTAGTGACACTGCTTTGCATAAAACAGTCTATGAGATATTGCTACCAATGTGGAAGATTGGGGTAGAATGACACCTTAATCATTGAAGAAGATGTCATCTAGAAAGTTTTGCCTGAAATGTTCTTCTTCTTTCTCTCCCCACCTCATTATTGATTAACTCCTAATGTAGATCTTGAAACAAAAATCACTTCTTTATGAAACTTTTGTATTATTTCCTGTCCTCACTTTTAAATTACATTTTTGTGTTAATGGAGGTAATAAAATGGTATTCTTTTCCTTGGTAGCCCTTATTTTAGTTTGTAATTAATTTTTATAATTATTGATTAAGTTCTATGTCTTCACTGGTTGTAACATTCATGAAATAAAAAACTATGCCAACTGTTTACTTCCCATTGTACCAGCAGACTTACCATGGTACCCATCACATAACAGTAGATAATTCATAAGCATTTGTGCAGTTAGTGAATGAAACCTGAGTCTCACTGTATTTGTTTTTCATTTCTTTTTTTATTAGAAGCAATTTTATATCTCAACGACTAGAACAGGACTAAGGAATTTGGTTGCAAAATGATTTGAAAATATTTTACTCTTTCTGAAATTCTGCATTTATTACATTGAGCAAAACATATCTTTTTACATAGGTACAAGATGAAAAATGATATCTGGCCTATGACAACCCACTGTCCCTTGCACATGGCCTCAAACCTCTTTCTTCTCGCTTGATTCTACTTTATTATCTAAGTCAAAATCCATTTAAGTTCAAACTTTTGCCTCTACCATACCTTGACCCACAGAGTGGACCAATGGTGAAGAAAAACACAACCATGGTAACAGGAAATACATTAAATCTATAATCTCTAAGTGGTTCCTTAATACTGCCTGTCAATTAAACCATAGTTCTTTTTATTGTTTGCTTATTTATTTATTGACACATAATAATTGTACACATGTATGCGGTACAATGTGATGTTTTGATATGTGAGTTCATCTAATAATAATCAAATCATTAAAAATAGTGTAAAATAAACATTTCAGTAGGAAAAACCTCGTGGTTATCTCCTCCATTCACCCGTACTTTTCTAAGACTATTTTTCCTTTTTATTTGAACATTGAACACTGCTGCCCTTCTCCTCACTTTCAACTGAGATTCTCCTTCTGATTTTAGTGAGACGAAAACTCTACAAGGCCATACTACCACCTCACCCATCTTCCTGTGTTCAGACGTACACAGTTGGCCTTCTCTCCTGCTGCCAAGGATGAGCTGTCCTTACTTCTCTACTAGATCCAATTCTCTCATGATTCTTCAAGCTCAGTCTTTCAGCAATTCTCCCTTCTCTCCTGCAGCTTTAATTATTTCACCTATACTTTCCATCCCCCCTTTCTACTTTATGTTTATTGAGCAATCATCACCATCTAACAGACTATACATTTTACTGATTTGATTTTTCTTTGTTCCCCTCTCCCCTACCACCCAAAAATTGAGTTTCTCAATGACAGGGATACTTTATATTTTATTCACTGCTCTATCCCAGTGCCTAAAATAATGCCTAGCACAAAACAGGTATTCAGTAAGTGCTTGTTGAATGAATGACTAAAGTGAGGAAACAATACTTTATGTACTCCTTTACAACTTTTAAGGTATTTTTATATGCATTCCTTCATTTGATCATGATCACTCTGTAACTATAAAACAAATGGTATTATTATTACACATTATAAAATTAGTAGCTGTAGTTTAGAAAGTTCCATGGCTAACATGCTGCCAAACTAGTGTTAGACTCCCAGTCTTCTGCTTTCCTAATTTATTGTAGTTGCTGTCATTCACTCAGTCACCAATTTTTATTGAGTATTTGCTCTGTACCATGCACTGTGCTATGTGTTTGGGATATAGAGATGACTAAGGTGTAGTCTTTACCTTCAAGGGACCCAGAGCCTAATAAAGCTCACCAGACACTCAGGTCCTAGGATGAAAGTCTGAATGGGAGCAGGATAGGTGAGGCAGTAGGAACACATGGAAAAGAGTGGCCAGTTCTCCGTGGTGGGATCAAGAAAAACTTACAGGTCACCTTTGTGTTGCATTGTGAAATTAATGACAGATTAACCTGGTAGGCGGAAAGCAGAATAAAATTCTAGGCACAGTTATAAAGTAGAGTAAATACATCGTGATTCTGCTCATTTTGCTAACAGTGACTTTAAAAATAATGGACTGCAATGAATTCAATCCCTTTGGTTTGGCAGAGTATAACATATTTTTAAAGGATGGTAAGGAAAAAGACTAACTCTGTAATGAATGAGTTAGGAATTATATTAGAAAAATGTTCAGATGGGGATATAACTAGTACTCGTTTTTTTTTTTTAAATCAAAAAACTTTTATTTGAATTAACAGGTGGATAGGATCTGAGAAAGGACTAGTGGATAGGTTTTGAGAGAGTAGCCCAAGGAGAAGGCATAAGATATGCTGATCTCTGAGGGTGTATTGATTTGAGTACAAATGAGAATCAATTTGGTATTAATTTGTCAAAATCTGACTTTAGCTGGGAGTGTGTAGTTCTGATTGTTTTAAGGCTCCACTGCACAAATGGCTGCACATCTCATCCTGAAACCCTGTGGGTGGAAATATCTGCTTCCAGATGCATCAAATGTTTAACTCTTTCTTAGCAAAGAACATTTTTGTGTTTGATGATGAATGCTTGTATTTGCTTTCTGGGTATGGTTAGAATTAGGCAGAAGGTTAGAAGGTAGAAAAAATTCTAGGCAAGAGAATTTTAAAAAGGGGCTGAAAACATCAAGAAAATGATAATTTGAGGTTTTAGAGGATAACCAAAGTAGATTAAAATTTCAATGTATGTAGAATTCAAAACCGAGTTATTTTCTTAATATTTCTTTTTTAGATTTAATGTTTTTTTAATCAAAGTAATACATGCTTGTGTGTGTGTGTGTGTGTGTGTGTGTGTGTGTGTGTGTGTGTGTTTTGTTAGTTTCAATAAGTTTTAGATAAACAGCAGTTTACCTTGATCCTTCTCACTTCTGATTCTGGCTCTCTGGAGTCAATTGCTGTCAATTCTTTAAACTGTTTCTTTTATTTTCTTCCGTATTTTAAAATAATATATTGTTATTTCTCTATTTTTAAATCTCAGACATATTTTATTGACTCTTACTCTTAAAGAAGAGTAATGAATCCCCTTAGCACCACATCCTCTGTTTCTATACAACTATGTTCTTTTCCATTTCCCAAATATAGTTCTGCAATTTGGGGTTAAGTCAATACTGCAGTTATTTACATTATTAAGAATCTGAAAGGGCATTTTATGTGTGTGTTCAAGATAGTCATTTGTATATACTTACATCAATATTTGTTGCAGTTATTTACATTGTTGGGACTCTGAGAGGGCATTTTATATGTGTATTCAAGAGAGTCGTTTGTATACATTTACAACAATATTTGTGTTTACTTTGGATTTCAAACATGATTCAATTTCTTAGTGTTAACAATTTTTAAATGTTTTACTGTAAGTTTTTAAGTCCAGCTTACAAATTTTATTCTTCTATCTATAATCTATTAGTATTGATAGTCATGTATAAAGGGGCCTAATATTAATGTTTGGTCTCATTTACAAAATTAGTTCATTAAAATTCTTTAAATAAATTTAAGCTTTGTTTTCTATTTAATATTTTTAAAGTATTTTATTTTGATGACTAATATACCAAGCCAAGAACTTAAACAGTCTTAATAAATTCAGCAAAATAAACTTATAACTATGGTGATCCTCCATTTATCTTAAACATCCCAAAACGGTTGATATATTTCCAAAATTCTTTCATAGTTTCCAACAAGGCAGAACAAAATACTCCAGAATGTCAGGACTAATCTGTTGAATTCACTAATTGTTTAGCATGCCAAATTCTTAAATACCTTAATTACCACAAAGATATTAAAGTGTTCATTATGGGATATATTTAATGTACTATTTTATACTTTAGTTAGAGACCATTGCACTAAGGAAATAATTATCTCTTTCCAAAATAATTGGGATTCTCACCTCAGTAGATGGTGCTGGCCTAAGCCAAAGTATATAATTATATTTTTTTATAGTTAAAGCCTTAAAAAAAAGTTATTACTCATTACTTAATTTTCAAGTTTGATTTGAGTTTGAATCCTTTCTTCTCTAAATGATCAGGCTATTTCAAATTCTGAATAATTTTCATATTTTTCAAGCTTGGTAGGGTCCAGACAGCTACAGGTATGTGGACAGCATCCAATTTCATTTTGTATATTTCTCATATCACAATGTCATTTTACATGTCATTGTCATTGTACATGATAATAACTAAATATTACTCCACCAGAGCAGCCAAATGATGTTCCTCCGTTATTTTTTTGTTTTTATTTTTTTATAAAAAGAATGAAAGAGAGAAAGAAAGAGGAAGAGATTTTAGAAAAAGAGAGAAAAGAAGAAAGAAAGAAACAGCAAAAGAAAGAAAAAAAGAATGAAAGAGAGAAAGAAAGAGGAAGAGAAAGAGGGAGAGAGAATGGGATTCTTGTTTTATTGCCCAGGCTAGAATACAGTCTAAAAATGGGTATTAAAAACCTCTTTTATGCCAATAATTGTGCTTAACAATGGAGACAGGAAGGAATAGGGGATGAAAATAA